>BQNB010000974.1:3433-142784 GCA_026074375.1 Tanacetum coccineum
CGAATATAATTTTCAACCAATACCATTGCTCTAGAAAAGGCGACAAATTACAAATACACAGCCGTAATGATAACAACGGATGAGACACTTGCAATTGCATTCAAACCTTAACTCGAACAAGCTAAAGGCATCAATTATCTTAGGAACCAAAGGTGGATACCCGAATTCTTTTAAGGCTTTAAATTCTCACAATTTAGTGAACTGGTTTTGTGCTAGTTATAGTGTCCATCCGGTTGGACTTGCCTTACTAAGCGCATATTTTATATTTAAGAGAAAAGCATATATATTTGTATTTTTAATTTCCATAAAATATCAGCTGAAAATAAATTATTTTTTTTGCAGGGCAAACATGGAAAGATATGATTAATTTTTCCTATTTGGCTCTCCTTCACACTTAAGTTGAACATTGCCCTCAATGTGATAACTGATAAAGTAGAAAATAGGGAAAATTAAGGGAAAACGGTACTTCCCGGGGCATAGAGAAATGTAGCTGCGAAAGAGCTATCCTTGAGCACACGCTATAATTTTCCAGGCTTAAGCTATATTACCTACAAAAGAGAAAACATACAAAAGCACACAAAAAGAAAATATTTTTGGGGTTTTTTTTGAAAATAAAAATAGAGGAGATGAGTGGAGGAGGGACTCCTTCACACTTAAATAAAGCACGGGTTGCCTCCCGAGAAGCGCTTAATTTTTAAGAGAGTCGTTAGCTAGGCTCCTACTTTTAGAGTTCATTCTTTCATAAATAAGGGAGTGACTGCTTCCCTTTGGTCACTATATTCTTCTTCTTCATGATATAGCTTCAGTCGATGGCCGTTAACAATGAATGTTTTCCATCTTTTCCATATAGTTCAACATATCTGGATGGATATTGATGTTTCACTACGTATGGTCCTAGCCAATGAGATCTGAGTTTCGGTTGTTTGAATTTATATTTTGAATGAAAGAGCAACACTTTGTTTTCATATTTAAATTCTTTTCTCATCTTGAGTATCCTGTCATGCCAGACTTTGGTTCTTGCCTTGTATAGACGAGATTTTTCATAAGCTTGATGTCTGAATTCGTCAAACTCGAGCAATTGAAACATTCTTTTCTCACCAGTAGAGATGAGATCTGGGCTACAGTTTTTCAGGACCCAGTATGCACGGTGTTCAATTTCAAACGGCAGGTGGCTGTTTTTACCGTATACGAGTTTGTATGGTGTTGTATCGGTTGGTGTTTGAAAGAAGTACGAAAAGCCCACAAAGCATCATCAATTTTTCTTGACCAGATAGCGGGATTATCTTTAGCAGTTTTTTCAAGAATTCTTTTAAGGGCGTTGTTCGTGTTTTCAACTTGACCACTTGTTTGAGGGTGGTACGATGTAGAGAATCGGTGGTTAACTCTATATCTTTTCATGGTTTTTTCCATTATCTTGTTGCAGAAATAAGTTCCTCGATCGCTTATGAGGGCTTTGGGCATTCCAAAACGACATAATAGTTTCTTCCAAAAAGTAATAACAACTCTGGCATCGTTTGTTGGTAGAGCTTGTGCTTCGGCCCACTTAGATACATAGTCGACAGCGACTAAGATGTATTCAAATTTGTATGATTTTGGAAAAGGTCCCATGAAATCGATACCCTATATGTTGAAAATTTCGCATACTTGAATGTTGTTCAATGGGCATTGTCTGAGGGGAACAATGAAAAGTGGTATCCCGGGGTCACTTCCAAGTTGTAATATCTTACCCGTAGTTTGTTATATGATTAGTATAGTAAGCTAGTCTGGCCAAGGGGCCCATGGAAAAGCCGTTGAGGCCATGGACCGGCATTGTTATGTAGTATATATTACCTCTCCATGCCTTGGAAGAGGGTGGTGGTTGGTTGATATTCATTTCTTTTTTACACACAAAACTATTTATCATCTTTCTCTCTCTAACGATTTAACTTTCAACCACTTCTCTCTCTAGTTCTTGCATAATATTAAAGATTACTAGTATTCTTCAATTGGTATCAAGAGCCATGGAGTGGTGTGTTTAGTTTTTGTGTTTGTTTTTTGATTTGTGTTCAAAACCTTTACAAAGAACAAAATCTTGATTTAAAATTTTCCGGCTTAAAAACCTTAAAGTTGTCATTTTTCTTGTTCCTATAGGGTTAGTAACACTAGTTGTACAAGATTTTTTGCAAAAAACCAATCAAAAATGTGTCTTTTTGAGTTTTGAAAATTTGGGTTTCGTCTCCGTTACAACCGAACGAGTCTTGTCTGTTGAAACCGAACTAGAAGATCAAACGAGTTAACCCAACTAGTTAACCGAACCAGTGGAACCGATCTAGTTAATTTTAGTTGGAACCGAACGAGTTGATTTTTAGTTGGAACTGAACGAGTAGATTTTAGTTGTAACCGAACGAGTTGTTTTAGTTGAAACTAAACGAGTTATTTTTAGTTGGAACCGAACGAGTTAATTTTTAGTTGGAACCAAACGAGTTGATTTTAGTTGTAACCGAACGAGTTGTTTTAGTTGGAACCGAACGAGTTGTTTTAGTTGGAACCAAACGAGTTGACTTTAGTTGGAACCAAACGAGTTGTCATTAGTTTGAACCGAACTAGTTTACTCCTTTGTCAACCGAACAAGTGAACTGAACTAGTTTACTCCTTTGACAACCAAACTAGTTTACTACTTTGTCAACCGAACTAGTGAACCGAACCAGTTTACTTCTTTGACAACCGAACTAGTTTACTTCTTTGACAACCGAAGAGTGACCGAAGTTAGTTTATTCTTTGTAACCGACACTGTGAACCGAACCAGTTTTACTTTCTTTGACAAACCGAACTACGTGAACAGAACTAGTTTACTTCTTTGTACAACCAAACCAAATCAAGTTGTTTGAGAACCGACATAGTAACTTTCCAATTAAAACCTATTCAACTTATATGTCTAAATATACGGTTATTCTTTGACTTGTAAAATCCCGTGAAACATTAACCTTGTTTTCCCGGTTTTGTAAAGAGTTGTAAATCTCGTGTAGTTGCAAGAATTATTCAAAGAATCAACAACAACACATTCAAAAAAACAATTTCTTTCTACCACCGAACAATCAATTAGTTAATCTTTTTGTACCACGTTATCAATGACGACTTTGCTGATAAAAATCACTTCTTCTCGGGTGGTGACAATAACCACCGATGCCTTGAAAAAACATTTGTATGAGTCATGAAAAAGCATTATGGGAACTTTATATGATAAATAGAACCACATGGTAGAATATACTTGCTTCCGTTGAGAAAGGCCCAATCATCTGGCCATCAATTCACAGTAGATGGGGTAACATGACTTAAGGAATATACTGAGGCTCACCCCTGCACAAAGCCATTCAAGCTTGATTGTGACATCAAAGCAATTAATATATTCTCCAAGACATTCCAAACAGAAATCTATGTCTTGTGAGTCAACATCGGGTAGCCAGGATCTTTGTTGGGAGAAGATTAAACTCTCATGCAAGGAACGTCGTTAACAATGCAAGAACGAGGTGTAAAGTTGTTACGATGAATTTGATAAGTTCACTTACAAGAAAGGAGAACGTCGTTCACATGAGTACTACTTGAGATTCACCCTGATAAAAACATTATAAGATGGCCACTGGGAGCAAATTCAAAGTTTATACCAAGTTCTGAACAACACACTTCCTGCATGATGGAACAAAATTTGTTACTGCTGTTAATTTGGTCAAAGACTAGCATACTACCATGTTGATCAGTTTCATGCTTAACTATAGAACAACATTGAACGACTGAAAATGAAGTTCGTTTGAGCATGGAACGTATACTCCGCAATCCTCTTTGCTTTAGTTGCGTCTCACCAAATAACACAGTCACCTTATCAAACTCATCAACACACTTACCAAAACACTCAACTTCAACCACCAGCTTCAACATATCCATCTCCACAGTATGGTTTACCTTATCAGTCTCAACAATACTCAACTCATCAATCATCAACACCTCTTTCAGTAACTTACCCATCCAATGATTTTCAATCATAATTTCACCACAACATTTATTTCTCCATCATAATCCAATCCCTCAATTGGAATATCTCCCCAAATTAGCCAACTCAATCTAAATTTCCCAACAAGACTTCTGGTTCTAATTGTTCCATGTTGTTCCAGGAAGGTGATGTCCCATGATGCCATCAATCACATGATGTCATTTTTGACTGCAGTTGTCACCTCCCGTTATCCCACTACCAATAATCAGCTGAGAAACTCGTCTAACCCTAGGCAACAAGCTACCATCAATAATGGAAGAGTGACACTACAACCAATTCAGGGGAGACAAACTTCTTTTGCTATGGGTACTTCAAGGACTTACACTCTAGGAGCAAGTGGAAGCAATTCTGGAAAATAGAGGACGGTTATTTGCTAAAACTGCAAAGGGGAAGGTCACATGTCCAGACAGTGCACCAAACCAAAGGTAAAAAGGGATGATTCGTGGTTTAAGTAGAAAGTGTTGCTGGTATAAGCTCAAGCACATGGTCAAATTCTGAATGAGGAGGAACTAGCCTTTTTGGCAGATCCAGATATTTCTGAAGGTCAAAGCACACAGACTGTCATTACTCATAATGCTGCTTTTCAAGCTAATGATTTGGATGCATATGACTCTGATTGTGACGAACTCAACTTTGCCAAAGTTGCTCTCATGGCGAATTTATCTCATTATAGTTCAGATGCTCTTGTTGAGGTACATAATCATGATAATATGAATAATAATGTAGTAAATCAAGCTGTGCAGGTGATGCCGTCTTCTCAATAGTCGAATGTTGTGAATCATTCGGAGACTGAAATAACCAATAATAGCAATATCATTCCTTATTATCAGTGTATGATTGAATCACAACAGGCAACTATTCAAAAGTCTAACTCCTCTGCACAATAAGATGATTTGATATTATCTGTGATTGAACAGCTTAAAACTCAAGTAGCTAATTGTACCAAGACTAATTTGGAAAATAAGAGTGTCAGTGATACCTTAACTGCTGAGCTTGAAAGATATAAGGAACAAGTTAAAGTTTTGAAAAAAGAGAAAATTGGTGATTAAGGTAGTAAGGAATGAAATGTTTCAGTACACATGTGCTTAGTCTGTGAGATTGTCTTCTTAAACAACTCTTCGAACATAAATAAAAGGAATCTTTATTTACCTATGTTATCTTCTAAAAAATGATTTTAAGAAAGAAGAATCTAGGAACATTGATAGAGAAATAGCTCTAGAAAAGCAGATCAAACAACTAGATAATATTGTTTTTAAAAGAGATCAATCTGCACAAACTGTTCACATGTTGACGAAACCTCAGTAAACAAGCTCTAGGTTTTCAAAATCCCTTATATCTGTAGAAAGCTCAGCAATCGAAACCAAAGCTATATGTTGGTGATATTATTGTTCAAACTAATCCTATTGTGATTCCTGACTCAGAAGAGACCTTAGCACTTGCTGAAGAGAGTCGTTCCAAAATGCTTTTAAAACATAAGGATAATATGATGTTAGAAAAGGAAAAGCAAAAAAAAAAAAAAACATAAAAAATAAAAAAAAAAATAAATAAAAAAAAAAAAAAAAAAAAAAAAAAAAAAAAAAAAAACGAAAATAAACAAGTTGATACCACATCGATAGATTATGCTGCTCTTAACCAACTTTATAAAGATTTTTCAACACGATTTGTTCCACAAACTGAATTATCTGCTGAACAAGCCTTTTGGTCTCAGAATTCTGTAAATTCTTCAGAACCTACACTTTCTATTAGACCCGCCAATGTTGAGGTTCCAAAAGAACTTCCTAAAGTTAGCATGGTTAACACGAGTTTGAAGAAACTTAAACACCATCTTGCTAACTTTGATGTGGTAGTCAAAGAAAGGACCACACCCACAGCTATCACTGAGGGTTCGTGGGGTTTCGAACATACAAAAGCTTGTTTTAGGGATGAAATAATTCCATTTATACAAGCTTTGAAGGACTTATTTAGCACATTCAACCAACATTTGGTTGATGAACTTTCTGAAGTCCAAAATTTCTTCTATCAAATGGAACAGGCTGTGGAACAACATCGTATTGAGTCAAAAACATTTGAAGTTAAGATGAATCAAATTTTGAACGAAAATGAACGACTCTTGGAACAAGTGATGAGCAGAGATATTGTGAACGTACTTGTTAATTCTTCTGTGGATAATGATTCTGTGAATGTGCATGAATGTCAAAAGTGTCTCAAACTTGAGACTGAGCTTCAAACGAATTTTGTTCCAAAAGGGGAAACATACGATAACTGTCAAAGTTTTACCATTCTTGAAAAAACATTGCATCTCTTTAGAGTTGAACTTAACTTAAACAGGAAAAATTTTTCAAGGGAAAATTATGTTTCAAAACAAAGTGTTCCAAGTTTTGATCAAATTGTTTTGAATATTTAAATGGAATTGATAGCTCAGTTCAAGAGAAAGACACGGTAATTAAGATGTTGAAAGAAGATTAAATCTCTAAATGGAAAAAATAGATAAGGATAAGATCAACAGGACTTCGAAGAGATTTAAACCATTAATATTGAATTGGTATCATAGGGTGACAAAGTTATTGCTGAGAAACAAGCATTGAAGAACAAAAACCTAATAAGCAACTTTATGACCACAATTTAAACCAGCAGTATTCGATTTAAAAGAACAATGTGATGATTTAATTAACCAATGTCATATAAAGTCTGCACCAAATTTCTAATTTAAATGCTAGTCTTCAGGGAAAGTGCTTTGGCAATTAACAGCATTATGATGAATTAAGGATACTTATAGGAAACACATCATCCTAGTGATCCAGAGATTAATACGGAACCAATAACCCCTAAATTGTTGAACAAAAGGTCAGCTCACTCTGCATATATTAAGCACACTCAGGAAGAAGTTGCAGTTCTTAGGGATCTAGTCGATCATATTAAAGCAAACTATGCCCTAGATCCAACCTTAGAATCTGCCTGTAAGTATACTAAATTAATTCAGGAGTTGCTTTCAAAAATTAGTAAAACATACCCTAGTATCAACAATTCCGGAGAACAATTAGTGGTTGTGACCCCAATGAATAAAGTCAAAAGAGTTAGATTCACTGAGCCAGTCACATCCTCAAGAAACACAATCAAAAAAAGGCATCTACATCAAACCTAGCTTCTAACAAACCTATATTGTCTTCTACAGGAGTAAAACCATCTACTAGTGCAAGCGGATCACAGCCTTCAGGCAATACAAAGAAAGATAAGATTCTGCAAACATAAAGTAGTACCTAGATGAATAAAGTAGAAGCCTACCTTAGGAAAGTTAAATCTAGTTTGAAAAATAAAGATCATGTTGTTGCACATAAAGGAACTGCTCATGTGCAACATTCTAAGCTTAATGCTAATTCTAAACTTAAATGTGTTAAGTATAATTGTTGCATGCTTTCTAATAATCATGATTTGTGTGTTATTGATTATATCAATAATGTGAATGCTCGTGCAAAATCTAAATCTGTTAAGAAACAAACAAAGAGAAAAGTTTGGAAACCAACAGGAAAGATGTTTACAACTATTGGATATATTTGAAGACCTACTGGTCGGACCTTCAGTATCGTAGAAAATGCGTGCCCTTTAACTAGGTTACACTACTAATAGAAAGCGCACCTTAGGAAACCAGTTATTCTAGCTAATGAAACATCTAACCTCCTGTAACATAGTCTATTCACGGAAACCTCTAGGAACTCCTAAACTAATGTTCTTGTTTGCACAAATCTAAGGTTCTTCAATCTGTATCTGCTAACAAAAAGGAACCCAGTAAATCTTGGGGATCCATAATCTCTGATGTTCCATCTTCCTCTCTTAATGAATGCAGGTCATCCAAATTGTCATCTGGTATTTGGACTCCGGCTGCTCCAAGCATATGACCAGAAATCGCTCTCAGCTCACCAATTTCGTCAACAAATTTTTGGGTACAGTCAAATTCGGAAATGATCATGTGGCAAAGATTTTGGGATATGGTGATTATCAGATTGGGAATGTTACGATATCAAAGGTTTACTATGTGGAAGGATTTAGACACAACTTATTCTCTATTGGGCAGTTTTGTGATTCGAACGTTGAGGTTGCTTTTCGTCAACACACGTGCTTCATTCGTAATTTAGAAGGTGTTGATTTATTGACTGGATCTCGAGGCAACAATCTGTATACTCTGTCTCTTGGAGACATGATGTCGTCCTCTCCTATATGTCTCTTGTCAAAGGCCTCAAAGACTAATTCCTGGCTATGGCACTGACGTTTGTCTCATCTAAACTTTGTTACAATCAACCATTTAGCTAGACATGGTCTTGTTTGAGGTCTCCCTAAGCTTAAATTTATAAAGGACCATTCGTGTTCTGCATGCGTAATGGGTAAGAGCAAGAAGAAACCCCACAAACCTAAATCTGAAGACACCAATCAAGAAAAACTCTATCTGTTACACATGGATCTTTGTGGACCAATGCGTGTCTCAAGTGTTAATGAAGATGTAACTTCATGTCTTGTCGTTGATTACTCAACGATTCACATGGGTTAGGTTCTTAAGCGTCATAAATGATTGAAGCTTCCTAGATTTCATAATCATGTTTCTTTAAATGATCCAACTGCAGCTTGAAAAGTCATGTTCGATGATCATGATTAGATCAATGGAACTGATTTGGTTATTCAAACTTGTGTGAATAATTTTGAATAGAAATAGGTTGATATCTTTTATGAAACATCTGTAGCTCTCTCTTCACAGCAAAATGGTATCGTTGAAAGATGAAATTATACGCTAATTGAAGCTACTCGCACAATGTTGATTTATGCAAAAGCTCTATTATTTCTATGGGCTGAAGAAGTGGCTACCGCATGTTACACCCAAAATCGTTCCATTATACGCCTTCTTCACGGCAAAACACCATATGAGCTTTTACATGATAAACTTCCTAACTTATCTTTCTTCCATGTATTTGGTGCACTCTGCTATCCAACGAATGATAGTGAGGAATTAGGGACCAGGCACCCAGCCCCCGCACCACCCAACCATCGTTCCCACAAGCAACCAAACCCACCCCAGCCCCCCAAGTTGAACGCACGGCGCGACACGCGCCCACGCAACACCACGCCCCGCCGCCCACAAGTTCCCCCCAAGTTTAAAGCAAGTTACAACCAAAGGCTGATATTGGTATTTTCATTGGTTATGCAATCACGAAACAAGATTGCATATTTGAATTTAACAAACGATTTTGCCAGATCGAATTCTTGAGACAATTCATGTAGATTTTGATGGCTGACTACAATGGCTTCTAAACACAGCAGTTCAGGACCCGCACTTCATGAAATGACTCCTGCAACAATCAGTTCATGACTCGTGCCAAACCTCCTCCTTCAAGACCATTTGTACCACCTTTGAGAACTGACTGGGATATGTTGTTTCAACCGTTGTTCGATGAATTACTCAATCCCCCACCTAGTGTTGATCACCCAGCCCCTGAAGTCGTTGCTCCAATTGATGAAGTAGCAGCTCCAGTACCCGCTGTATCAACCGGTTCACCTTCCTCAACTACAGTTGACCAAGATGCACCATCACCAAGTAACTCTCAAACAACACCCGATACCCAACCTCCCGTCATTCCTAACGATGTTGAAGAAGACAATCATGATATTGAAGTTGCACATATGGGTAATGATCCGTACTTTGGTATTCCAATTCCAGAAGTTCCTTCTGATCAATCTTCATCGTCGGATTCTATTCATACAAATGTGCCTCCCGATCACCAAATTTCTGAACACAATAACAAATGGACTAAGGATCATCCACTTGAAAATATAATCGGTGAACTCGCTAGACCAGTTTCCACAAGGCTGCAATTACATGAGCAAGCTCTTTTCTGTTACTACGATGCTTTCCTCACTGCTGTTGAACCCAAGACGTATAAAGATGCTTTGACTCAAGCTTGCTGGATCGAAGCAATGCAAGAAGAACTCAATGAGTTCGAACGTCTTGAAGTATGGGAGCTCGTACCCCGACCAGATAAAGTTATGGTTATTACTTTGAAGTGGATATACAAAGTGAAACTAGACGAACTGGGAGGTATACTAAAGAACAAAGCTCGATTAGTGGCTCGTGGTTACCGTCAAGAGGAGGGAATCGATTTTGAAGAGTCTTTTGCTCCGGTTGCAAGATTAGAGGCTATAAGGATTTTTCTCGCGTTTGCTGCTCATATGAACATGGTCGTCTACCAAATGGATGTGAAGACTGCGTTTCTGAATGGTAATCTGCGGGAAGAAGTTTATGTTAGCCAGCCGGATGGGTTTGTGGATAAAGATAAACCAAATCACGTGTACAAGCTTAAGAAAGCTCTTTATGGGTTGAAACAAGCTCCACGCGCGTGGTATGACATGTTGTCTTCGTTCCTGATATCCCAAGACTTCTCCAAAGGTTCAGTGGATCCCACATTGTTCATACGCAGAGACGGCAAGGAACTACTTCTGGTACAAATATATGTCGATGATATCATCTTTGCTGCATCTACACCTGAACTTTGTGACCTATTTTCTAAAATCATGTGTTCAAAATTTAAGATGTCAATGATGGGCAAAATCTCATTTTTCTTAGGACTACAGATTTCTCAAAGTCCCAGAGGCATCTTTATTAACCAGTCAAAATATGCCCTTGAATCCTTAAAGAAATACGGTTTTGACTCTTGTGACCCAGTGGATACTCCCATGGTGGAGAAATCCAAACTGGATGAGGATAAAGAAGGGAAAGCCGTTGATCCGTCACACTATCGTGGTATGATAGGCACCCTCCTTTATCTCACAGCCAGTAGACCTGACCTACAATTTGCTATATGCATGTGTGCCCGGTATCAGGCTCGGCCTACCGAAAAGCACTTAAATGCAGTAAAAAGGATCTTTCGATATCTAAAAGGAACCGTTAATCGGGGACTATGGTATCCGAAGGATTCTTCGATTGCTCTAACAGCATTTGCAGATGCGGATCATGCTGGTTGTCAAGATACACGCCGTAGCACATCTGGTAGTATGCAATTTTTGGGAGATAGACTTATCAGTTGGTCATCAAAAAGGCAGAAAAGCGCTGCGATATCCAGTACGGAAGCTGAATATATTGCTTTGTCCGGCTGTTGTGCTCAAATCCTTTGGATGAGATCACAGCTTACCGACTATGGCTTTGGTTTCAACAAAATTCCAATGTACTGTGATAACAAAAGCGCTATTGCCTTATGCTGCAACAACGTTCAACATTCCAGATCAAAGCATATAGACATCAGATTTCACTTTATCAAGGAGCATGTTGAGAATGGGGTGATCGAACTTTACTTTGTCAATACGAAGTATCAACTGGTGGACATCTTCACTAAAGCTCTTGGCCGAGAAAGAATTGAATTTCTGATCAACAAGCTGGGAATGCGGAGTTTTACGCCGGAGACTCTGAAACAATTGGCAGATGAAGTTGATGAATAGTGGTGGTACCTATTCACATATCCTGTATCATATGTATATACATAAAACCATAAAAACCAAAAAGATTTTTCATTTTTAGAAAACTTTTATAAAAGCAAAATACAAAAATATAAAATCTATAAAACCAAAGAAAAAATTAAAAAATGAAAAAATATAAAAAGAGGTAATAAAGGCATGTCTTCTGAAAATCGATAACATTTACGGTCTTAGAAATGTCATTCAATAATGATACGGGGCTGTAAATGAAGTTCGAGCAGAAGTTACAAATGTTTTCAAAACATGCCAAATGGCTTGCTATTATTTCAAATAGTAACCAGGACATCATCTTAAAGGCAAGTATTCCGTCAAAAAGGAAACTTGACCTCTCAACGGGAATTTATTCTCAGGCATGGTCTACTTTATGACCATGTAAAGGCTTGTGTTTACTCTGCAACACAACCCGTGCTTCCTATATTTCCATTTGTGTACGTGTCAGTGCACTTATGTGTTAAAATAAGAGAAATCTTATTTTGGTGTTTGTTGTTTTTCAAAAATATAACATTGCTTCATCAGAAAATGCTTTTTCAATGACATTCGACTTCTTAAACAACGACTACAGCTCTTTAAATAGAAAACGGGTCAGTGTTTGAGGGGGAGCAAATGTCAAATTTCTTCTTCATAATAAAAATATGCTTAACGGGAAAAAGGTTTTTAAACAATAACGGAATATCGATATTGAGAAAAGTTAATTAACTTTAGCTTATGTGTGCCTTAATTGTTATGTGTTTATGCCTTAGGAAATATTTTGCAAAAATTACGTCTATAGGTATGATAGTTTAAACATTAGGGACTAATTGTGTTATGTGTTTAACTTGTATATGCCTTATAAAACTTATCTATGCAAAATTAAAAGGGTATTAAAGCTAGAGGGGCCAAATGTGTCAAAAACAAAAAAATTGGTTAATTATTCATTCTAAACAAGTTAAGTTAGCTTAAGTAATCATTTCCAAATGAATAGATCTTAATAAGTGCAAAAAGTCTTAAAGTTCCTAAAGCATCGTTCACATCATGAATCAACTTTATGTGCTCTCTCAATAGGTCTCTATAGTATATTGTATAAAATTAGTTATACATAAACTGTATTGATCTTAGCAGAATCATGAACATTACAAAAGAACAGCAAAAGGAGTTGGATGATGCTTTTGTCGCACCTGAAAACCGCCTCAAGATAAGGAAAGCAATCTCTGACTGAGCTCAAATCTCAAATCCAAGGAACCTACTATTCAAGTGGTGCTAGATGCTCTCAAACTTACTCCATTCTATAATGCATTTGAGATCTCTGTTGATGTTCCTGAAATATACATGCAAGAAATCTCTGTCACTGTCACCAGACATCACTCGTCACTTCGTTTCAAGTTAGATGGCAAAAGTTACACAGTTAATGTTGACAACTTCAGAGATATTCTTAAAATTTGCCCCAAACTCCCTGGTTAGAAATTTGCCCCAAACTCTTAGACACACTGGTGAAATCAAGTTTTTATCTGATGTCAATGTCAACCACATGCATCAGCCTTGGAGATCATTTGCTGCCATAATCAACAAGTGTCTAAGTGGAAAGACTATTGCTCTGTAAAGTCTTCGCCTCTCACGTGCTCAAATTCTTTGGGGCATGTATCACAATAAGTAGGTTGACTATGTCTATCTACTATGGGAAGACTTGGTATTTCAAGTAGAGAACAAGAATTCTAAAAAGACCAATGACATGTATTATCCATGTTTCACCAAATTCATTGTCGACTACTTCATGGCAAAGGATCAAGCAATTCTAAGGAGAAACAAGATGTTTTGGCATTATGCCAGGGATGACTTCATGTTCACCACCATAAGAGTCATTTCAAAACATAACGACACACAAGAATTCGGTTCTATTCTCCCTCAGCACTTGACCAATCAAGCCATGTTGGATTCCGAAGCTTTCAAGACTTATCGTGCTTATACTACTGGTGAAAAGGCTCCCAAGTCAAAAGCTATAAATAAAAAGACTGACTCTAAATCATCTCCGAAGATAAAGCCTTCTCAAGCTTCAAAAGGTAAAAGAATCAAGACTTTAGCTAAGGGAGATAAGCCTTCTATAACAAAGACAAAAGGTTTAACAGTGCTATCTGAAGTTTCATTATCTGAAGCAGAACAAATGAAGTTGGCAACCAAACGAAGCTTGATAGAATTCCACGTCTCTCATGCAAGTGGCTCAGGTGATGGAGTTGACTTACAGTCAAAGGTTCCTGATGAGTAACAACAAACCAGATCTAGTACAAATGAAGGAGCTGGTGACAAACCAGAGGTTCCTGATGTAACCGATATAGATCAGAGAGTGAAGAAGAATCCTAGACATTCAGTCAAGGAGAGGAAGAAGATGAAGATGATGATGAGCATAACAATGATGAAAACGATAAGGAGCATGACAGTGATGATGACAATGATGATGAATACGATGATCAAGAGAATGAAAGCTAAAGAACTAAATCAGATGATGAAGGAGATGATTTTGTTCACCCAAACTTGTCAACATACTTAGCAGATGATCAAGAAAAAGAAAAAGAAAAAGAAAAAGCAGATGATGATAATGATGACATGACCTCTGATTAGAAAGTTTCAACACCACCTGATTATGAACTCACTAAGGAAGATGAAAATCAAGAGGATGATGATACTATGGGAGAGGATCAAGAAGATGAAGAAAATGGGGAACTGTACGGAGACTTGAATCTTAACTTGGATAGACAAGATGCTGAAATGACGGATGCTCAAACTAATCAAGAAACAGAAGAAGCTCACGTAACTCTAACTACTGATACTCCAGTAGTGAAACAACAAAGCTCCTTTATTTCATCAGATTTGGTGGCTAAATTCATTAATCCCTCTTCGGGTATAGGTATCGACTCTATTTTAAATCTAAATGCAACAGTTTCTGTCACACCTTCCTCTGCCACTATCATCCCTTAAACACCCATTCCAATCATCCAACCTCAACAACAAACACATGATTCCACAACAACAACAACAATTCCAACAATAACTGTGCCAGAGATCCCAAACTTTGCATCCTTATTCGGCTTTGAACGCAGGGTATCCTCATTAAAGTCTGACCTGTCTGAACTCAAACAAACTAATCAATTTGCTGAAGCATTATCATCTATTCTGGGCATTGTTGACAAATACCTTGAGACTAAGGTAAAAGATACGGTAGATGTGGTTGTTCAGTTGAAATCAGACAAGCTAAGAGACGAAGCTCAGGCAGAGAATCAAGACTTTCTCAACTCACTTGACTCCAACGTGAAAAGAATAATCAAGGAGCAAGTCAAAGCTCAAACCTCCAAGATTATGACAAAAGTTGAGAAATATGTTACCAAAACTCTGGAAGCTAAAGTGTTGGTTAGATCAACCAATCAACCTCAGACGTCTTACACAATAGCCTCTTCGCTCTCAGAACTCGAGTTAAAAAAGATTCTCATGGATAAAATGGAGGAAAATAACTCTATTGACAGATCCGATGTTCAGAAGAATCTTTACAGAACGTTACTCGAAGTATACAACTCTGACAAAGACCTTATCTCCTCATATGGTGAGGTTGTGATTCTAAAGCAAAGACGTGATGATCAAGATAAAGATAAATAACCCTCTGCTGGATCAAACAGAGGGTCGAAGCGACAAAGATCAGGCAAGGAATAGTTATCAAAAGAAGCAACTCCAAAGAAGTCAAAGTCTACAGGTTCTTCCAAAGGTACGACCAGATCTCCACCAAAATCATTAGGCAAGTCTATTCAATAAGAGGAGCATGATCCAAGGGTTGATGATCTGGAAGAACCATGTCATCAAGAGTTCGATACAGGAAATGATGATGTATCTCCTGTCAGAGAGGCAACAAATGTTGATGAACGATTATGGAATCCATCTGGCTCTCGAACTCCTGATCAAGAATGGAACCAAACAAAGATGGTTGATGACCGATCTCCTCAATAATGTATGACTAAGTTGGCACAAGCTTCAGGTACAACATCCTTATTTAATGAGTTTCTAGCTACTCCTATCGATTTCTCTGCTTTTATAATGAATCGGCTCAACATTCAACATCTAACTCAAGATCTGTTAACCGGTCCAACATATGATCTTATTAAAGGCACGTGCAAAAGTGTTGTGGAGTTAGAATACCATCTTGAAGAAGTATTCAAAGCTACCAATGATCAGTTAGATTGGCATAATCCTGAAGGAAGACCGTATCCCCATGATCTTAGCAAGCCACTTCCTTTAATTTCGGATGAACGAGGTCGTCAAATCATCCCTTATGATCACTTCATCAACAATGATCTCGAATATCTAAAAGGAGGAAGCTCAAGTCGCAAATATACAACTTCAATCACCAAGACAAAGGCTGCTGATTACGGTCATATTAAATGGATTGAAGACAAGATTCCTAGAAGTACATGGAGTGAGGTACAAGTTGTCTATAACAAGTATACCTACTGGGGAACATATCACTAGGGACCAAAACATCAGAGATTCTATGGATATGCTACCAACCTGGAAACTTCTAAAGACGTCTATTCCAAACACATGATTATTGCTGTTACAAGTCTCAAGATCATGGAATTCTTTGGTTACAAACATTTGGAAGAGATCACAGTTCGAAGAAAAGATGATAAGCTCTACAAGTTTCGAGAAGGCGACTTTAAAAGACTTCGTTGCGAAGATATTAAGGATATGTTACTTCTCTTTATTCAGGGAAAGCTAACGAATCTTAATGTGGATGAACGATTTGCACTTAATGTGGCTTTGAGAATGTATACAAGACGTATTGTAATTTAAGAACGTGTAGAGGATCTACAACTGGCAGTTGAAAGCTATCAGAAGAAGATAAACCTCACCAAACCTGACACATACCGTTCAGACATCAGTAAAAAGACTCCATACACTGCTTACCGTGATATCCAAAGCATTATCTATCAAGATGACATGAACAGAAATCGTTTGATGCGCACCGATGAACTTCACAAGTTCAGCGACGGCACACTCAACCATGTTCGCACCAGTCTCAATGATATTGCTACTGGGATTCAAATGGAGTATTTTCCGAAGAGAAAGTGGTCCAAACAAGACAAGCAGAGAGCTCGGGTGATTATTAAAGCCATTGACAAGAATTTAAAAGACAGGAGGTTGATGCAAAGTCTTGAAAAGTTTATTGGTGGAAGACCTTACAGAGGAGACCTTCGGCTACTACAAAGGACCATATGATTCTATCATATGATGTCCTTATCATTCAGGTCAAATCTTGTAAATAATATAACTTGTGAATATATTAATATGTAGTGTAGACTTATGGTGATAATAAGGAGTGCTCGAGTACAAAATTTTCAAGAATTTCTTAGTAAATTCAAAAAATTTCAAATTATTATACTCAGCACTATCTTATATACCCTCATAAATTAAGGGGGAGCATTAAAATGTTCATCATAGATAGTATATAACAATTTTCCCCAAAAGGTTAATCAATTGATATCCAAAATATCAAGGGATTAACATTTTAGATAAGGGGAGAAAATATGATTAACTTGGATCTAACTTGTATTAGAAGATGTGATCAAATAAAATGGACTTAATGCACTCCACACCTAGCATGTACTATGATTACGATGCACATGTTAAGGGGGAGCTTTTAGTGATAATGAAAAACTCACAAAGTGTAAACCTTTTGATATTTATATCAAACACTTTAATTGAACTTTTTAATGATTTTAGTTCTGATCGCGATGGAATACTCAAAAGACCGACCATGTACTTTAATTTATGGAGATATAAGGTGGTTAGCCATATGTATTCAAATCCTATAATCCAACCAGAACTGGAGGGATCTACCCAGGGATATCCACTAGTTAGTGTAGAAGTCCTTAGGTATGATAAAAGGAGTAAAGTGAGATTAAGGGAAGAATGCAGACTGAGATAGAGCTAACACTAGAACAAACCCAACAAGGTGTTACTTATGAAGTCTTGGTAAGCATTGAAGGGGTTGAAGAATGAAAAAGAAATGTAAAGATAAAGGGTGAAAAGAAAGAAGCCCTCCATACACTTAGGCAGAAATCGGGTCAATACATAAACTGTCAGAAACACTAAGATGTTGTCCGACATTGAAGACAGTCATGGACCCAGTGACGCTATGCACAACCCTTCCCAGCCACTCAAAGTCGGAAAGACTTTGTTTCAAAACTCACAGAGATTCACACATTTCTATCAACTCTCTCACTCCGAGTTAGTTGATATTGAAAAGGTGGCACTCAGCTCCAGCCTCCGATCACTAAAATCAAAGTGCACTATTGAGTTTAGAGCCAAAAAGAGACCATCCATAAATCTCATTAGGACACTTGTCAAATTAAATATGTTAAGTCGCATAATGTGAATAACAAGATATATACTAAGAGTCCTTCGCATTATCCTTGTGATTTTGCCAGAACATCTGAGTGATATCATTCACAATGAAGATGGAAATCCTGCTTGAGCCAACATCAAACAAGCTCATGGTAGGTGACTTGTGCGATTCTCTACGAATCAAACTTGTGACAACTGGAAAGAAATGATGGCGCAATTATAAAAGAATCAAACTTGTTCCAGGTTATGAATTGACGATTGATGATGAATTTTTGAAATGATCAACACTTTCGACGTGTCACAAAAACACTTTAGCAAGTGAAACGTCGATTGATTTTCAAATCAATTTTTCTATTCAATCAGTGAGATAGTAACTCACTGGTTTACTCATACCGTGCTGTCTGCTTTGAGACGTTTCGGTAATGAGAACGGCTAGTACAGCTGTAAATCCCTGTCAAGAAGATTCTTCGGAATTCTATCTGATCACAAGCAGTATTTATACTGATCAACGAGGAATCGTGGTTATTGCAACCATATTCAACGAAGTGACAAAGACACTCTCGTCCATATCTGTTGATTCTTACTAACCTAAACCTGTAGGTATCCCCGATGGTGGCAGCTGCTAGACGTAGACGTGTCAAGATTCATAACCGCATGCTCATACCCGACCGACAAGTATAAAGACATCATGAAAGCTCAAGTACATGTTTCAAGTCTTCCGCTACTCTGATACCGTACGTCTTTCTCGAAGTGACGAAGTGTTAAAGTTAAAGAATTTCAAGAAAGATGCAACTTTAAAGCTTTTCAAGTCAACAAATCAAGAAAGGTATGAGCATGTCGGTCCAGAAGTCACAAGTTCACAAGATGGCAAAGTTACAAGATGGCGAAACGAGATTATGCTTGGTTGATGATCTCACAGTGCTCAAGATCACACTTTCACAAACAAGTCAAGATAAAGGAACAAGCTCGAGCCTAAAGTCAAAGATCACTACAACAATTCACAAGTTAAAGATTGAAGTTAAAAACTACGAGCTGAGGACTAAAGATAAAGCATAGTATGCTAGGACTATATTTTTGTAAATTGGAGTGACCTCCCTTAGGGGGAGATTGTTAGGATCAAGAAAAGTCTCGGTCACTTCCAATATTTACTAGTCAAAGCCCGTAGTTAGATATATTAAACATATTAAGCTAATATGGCCCAAGGCCCATGGTAAGCCCATCAATAGGCCCCATGGCCGGCCAAACTAGTGTATAAATACCCTCTCCATAGCTTGGAGAGGGTGTTGGTTGGTTTTGTATTCTCACTTTGCTAATGAATTATATGTTTCTTACTTTCTCTCTCTAGAATACATCCATCCTTCCACTTTCTCTCACTAAGTTCCTTCCCATTTCATATCAAAGATTACTTGTATTCTTCAATTGGTATCAAGAGCCATGGAGTGGTGTGTTTAGTTTTTGTGTTTAAGCTTTCTTGTTGGTTCGTTTTTGCAAAATCGTCCTTTATTTTTTCTTTTCTTTTGATTCCAAAGCTATTGTGTACACTAAAGGATTATTTACCTTGGTAAATCTGATCTAGTATCTTTATGATATAGGTGTACAAGCTTAGAATCAAGAAAAATATCATTTTTGTTACATTTTTGTGTTCGAAAATCTTATAAAGAGCAAAATCTTGATTTTAAATTTTTTACTCCAACACATGGGTAATGTCAAGAAGTCCGTTGCTGAAAGAACATGTCATCAAAGACCGTATGATAGAAGGGTGAATAAAAGACAGATGCAGACGCAAGAGAGTAAAATTGATACGGGTAAAGCAGTAGATGTTGATTTGGTTGTCACATAAATCAGTGGAACAGAATCAGAAGTGCAAGATGACAACAACGGGTCAGGGAATGATACAGATGCTGATGATGCAAATATCAGACCCATTTATGACGAAGAGCTAATGGCTGAGGTATAATTGACTGCTGAATGTAATATCTTTGCTATAGGACAACAACATACTGAGCAACCTGAAATCATTAATGAAGGTAGGGCTGACCAGTATCCTGAACAATATCAAGTCAAAAGTCCTATGCTTGATTCATCACTTGATAACCAGACAACTGAATACTCAAAACAATCACTCGAGTCTAAAAATATTTTACTCAAAAAGATCGTTGCCTAATTTCAAAAAGATTTTTCAAGAATGGAAGCACATTGTATTGCTCTTGAACTTAAATATCAAAATCAAGCTTTAAAATCAAGACAACATGGTCAAATTTTGAATGAAACAAGTAATAATGCCAAGATTAAAAAAGAAATTGATGTACTTGAAACAATGAACATCGAATTATAACATAGTGTGGCTAAATTACGTAAGGAAAATGAGACTTTAAAAAAGCATTACAAATATTTGTATGATTTTATTAAAATTACGAGATCTAAGACTATAGAACTGACAACTTCTTTGCTTGCTAATAATGCTGATTTAATAGCTCAGATATAGGAAAAGGTTTTTGCAATTGCTGCTTTAAAAAATGACTTAAGGAAGTTAAAAGGAAATAGTATAGATACTAAGTTTGCTAAAACATCAGTCTTGGGGAAACCGGTTTTACAATCACTAAGAAACCAATTAGTTGTTAGACAACCGAATGCGGTTAAATCTGAAAGGCCTCAAATGTCAAAACCATGGTTTGCCTCCCAAGTTGATGTGAATAACAATTTGTCAAGACCATTAACTCAACACTATTTGCCTAAGAGAAGAGAATCCGTTTTTGCAAAACCTGATCATATGATTGCATCTAGCAAATCTAGAAATAGTTCTAAGAACATGCTAAGATTTAGTTCAAATGACATGGTTCATAATCACTATCTAGATGAAGATAAGAAAAAGACACAAGAAAGAGATAGGAACTCAAAACTAGTGTGATGTCTTCTGCTAGATTTCAAAGCACTGTTTATGGCAGCAAACCAAAACCTAGGAGCACTAATTACTCAACTAGAAGTTTGCCGGTATCTAAGAGTAATTGCGTAACAATAACGGATGTGCCCAAAGCAGATCATTCTAAGAGTTCTAGTTCTTTCTTAGATTCCAAACACTTTGTTTGTTCTAAATGTCATAAGTGTGTCTTTAATGCAAATCATGATGCTTGTATAACAAAACTCCTGAAGGAAGTGAATTTACATGCTAAGATTCAATCCCATAAGACAAGAAACAGTAACAAACTCGTAGATCAAAAGAGTCATACTCAAAAACCTAGTAGGTAGATCTTTACAAGATATATGTTTTCTCCTAATAAGACTTCCGCTGTGTATGAGAAAACATCTCCTAGATCTGATCTTAGGTGGAAACCCACAGGTAGAATTTTCAAATCTGTTAGTCTTAGGTGGATTCCTACAGGGAAGTTATTCGACTCTTGTACAAGCAAGGATGACAGTGAACCCACACATGGTTCAAATATAGATATCCCTAATATTCATGAAAGCAAACAAACTCTGGATTTAAGTACAGGTACATCAATCAATGTTCAGAAGGAACAAAGTCTTGATTTTAGTGCAGGTGCCTTATGTAATGTCAACAAGGAAAATCTCAGAGTATGGTTGCTAAAAAAGCTGATATCTCATAAACCATTGTCAAAGTGGATTCACAAATGATGATACAGAAAAATGACGTTTGAACACATTAGTTCAAGCCTCGATCCTAAATGTCAAAGATGATGTTTGAACAAAGCGGTTCAAGCCTCGTGACACAATGTCAACAGAAGTTCCTTCAACAGACATGATAGTGATGACGTCAACGATAGAGTTGGAAAGTCCATTCGGTCCTTTGTTCGACGAACATGTCAATGGAGAAAATCAAGTTGTTTCAAAAGTCTTCTGTTGTTACTACTGCTGATGTATCCGATAAACGTCAACAACAACTAGATTCAACTTCATCTACTTCAACTCTAGCAACAACTGTCACTGCTGATGGAAACTTTGACTTATAAATATTTTTGATTTTTCCCTTTATTTTGATTTATACATATTTTTGAAAAAGAAAATACAAAAATATAAAAACAACAAAAAGAAATGCAAAAACATAAAATCTCGAAAAACAAAAATATAAAATCAGAAAAAATTTCTAAAATACCAAAAAGAATCTTCTCGACATGTCTCTTGGAATCGATAACATTTACATACCTAGAAATGTTGATTAACGTCGACACGGGCGTGTAAATGAAGTTCGACCAAGAGTTTCAAATGCTTTCAAAACATGTCATTCCAAAATTTTCTTTATGCCTTATGTACAAATCAGTGCATAACTCGGACCCGAATGTTAAAGGGAAGTGTATGTTTCAGTGCGCTTACTCTTTAAATAGAAGATAAGTCTTCTATCATGTGTTTTTTAAAAACGTTGAACACAATTTTCAAAAAGAACTTTTAATGTCAAATTGTCCACAATATAATTTGTGGTATCTTTCCATAAAAAAATGGTATTTGTTAAAATTATGTGTTCAACACTCTGTTCCTCAAATAAATTTCAAAAGTGTGGTACTTACAATGTCATTTTATGTGAATCAATTTCTGAGAGGAAGCTTTTAAAACCAAAGCCTTTTAATGTTTTGGGTACATCTCATAAATGTTAATTTTATGTATCCAAACACATTTCATGAAATTAAAATGTGGAAATTATAATGTCAAATAATAATATACATTGTTCACTAAGGCATCTCACTCCGTCTTCAACATTTTGTGGTGTCATATTAATTTTTCATTCCAATGTCAAGTTTTAATAAATATTGGTATCCCACATATACTGTTGAAGGGGAGCTATCAGAAACTGAATTCATGCAATATCGTGGTATAATTTTTCTCCCCATGGAATTTTTCATGTCAAATTTTAATCAATTGGTATTTCAAATACTAAGTGTTTTATTATTTAAAATAAGGGGAGAAAATGTGATTAAAATATGTTATAAACGAATGTGATCTTTAAGACTCTAAGTGCAACTCTTTCCTTCATGTGCTAAACAATTTCGAATCTCGGAGCACATGTGTAGGGGGAGTATTTGAAAATAACAATGTCAGAAAATGGTTTTATGGTTCGATCTCATACCCAACAACCTATTAATTTCACGACGATTCTGAAGTCATAAGGTGGTTAGGTTAGGAATAAGTCCTACGATCCAACCAGAACCGGAGGGATCTACCCAAGGACAATCCATAGTTAGAAATAGCAGTCCTTAGGTATGATTGGAGATGAATGAGTAAGAGGGAAAAATGTCGACTAAGATTGAGCTAACACTGGAACAATCACAACAAGGTGTTAGTAATGACGTCTTGGTAAGCATTGAAGGGGTTGAAGAATGAAAAAGAAATGTATGGATAAAGGGTGAAAAGAAAGCAGCCCTCCAAACAACTTAGGCAGAAACCGGGTCAATACATAATCTATCAAAATCACAATGATGATTGTTGATATTGAAGAAAGTCGTCATGGACCCAGTGATGCAATGCACAACCCTTCCCAGCCATTCGGGTTTCTCTCAAAAGAAACTTGTCTCATTTGTCACGGAGATACACACGTTATCTATTGACATCTCACTCCGAGATTATTGATATTGAATAGGTGGCAGTCTGCTCCAGCCTCCGATTACTAAAACCAAAAGTGCACAAATTGAGTCTAGAGCCAAGAAGAGATCAAATTATAAATCTCATTAGGACACAATGTCAAAATACACTTGTTGAACACATAGGTCGCATTCTATAAAAGAAGTCTACGCATATCCTTAATGATCTTGCCAGAACATCTGAGTGATAATTAAGTGTCTCAATGTGATGAAGATGGAAGTCTGCTTGAGCCAACATCAAACAAGCTCTTGGTAGGTGACTTGCAAGATTCTATATGAATCAAGCTTGTGATAACTGGATATCAATTTTGGTCCAGGTAAATGGTATTGACGGACTAAATCAGAAAGATTGTATCTATTTCTGAACACTATTACCGTGTTGTCTGCTTGAGACGTTTCCGGTAATGAGAATAGCAAGCATGGTGGAATCTAATACATTTGTGTTAGAGATTTACGCTTTGAGTGGTGGAAAAACTCCTGTTGCAAGAGATTCTTTGAATTACCCCCCCCCCCCCCCCCCCCCTGATCACAGGTATAGTTATTTTTACTATAAAACAGGGAAACCAAAGGTTAATTAAACCGAACTCATGATGAATGACAAAGCAAATTCATCTTTTATTGACTACTGTTTTATTTCAAGATAAGACGACGGTCTCAGTGTTTGCGTGCCGTATCGTATTTAATACGTGTATTATAATCGAACGACATAATTATAGGTCGTGGTCGAGATCGTTGCAGATTCAGTTGTGATTTAATTGGATTAATTGATCGTGGTCTTTAATCAATGTGAGTTCATAGCCTCGCTTTTCAATCTTTTGAATGTTTTATAACCCGCGAGGGGGATACATGCTTGTCTACAAATTCTTATACTTACTCGGTTATCTTATAACAATGTGATTGTTTTAAGGGATTTTGTGAGTTTATAGCCCCATGTTTTACTGGTTTTACATATATTTTTGGGGTGAGAACATGCTTGTTTACAAATGCATTTACATGATTGATTACAAATTGGTTTACATACTTATTTGCATAGCTCGCTATGGGATACATTATTTGACTTCATTTTTGGTCACAAATACATACTTTACATTTGAAATGATTTTCGGATTACGATTTGATTGGCGCCTGCGGGGCCAACAATCATTACTGCCCGGGTGTTCTTGGAGGGAACACCCATGATGGGAATACATTATTTGTATCACTGCCCAAATTAGGGTACATACAAGTCTACGTCACAGCGTCATGAACTGTAAATCACTTGGAGGGTGAGCGCGAATGTTATGAAATAGATCTATTCGGGTGTGGATCCCTGTTCGGGTGATTAAGCTATCGCCGGTAACGAACATTATAGCGTGATGTCCACGCGAATGATATAAAATAGATCTATTCGGGATTGACAACCCCCGTTCGGGTGACTAGCTATCACTGGGAACGAACGTTATAACATGTCGGATTATAACGTTGGGACTATAGGGCCCCCCGACAAATACATAATTGGTACTTTTGGTGACATTAAATTTGTCATGCATTATTTATAAAATCTTTGGGATAAGATTGGTACTTTTGGTGACATAAAATGTGTCGTGCATTCTTTATAAATCTTTGGGATTTTTACATGGTACTGTGATGATACAGTGGATAAATACATTCAGTTGAAACTTACATTCATATTTAAACTAATCTATGAACTCACCAACTTTAATGTTGACACTTTTAAGCATGTTTTTCTCAGGTGAATTAGATGCTTGGATTATTTGATGTGCATTGGAGTCTTTACATTCAAGTTTTTCATGGTGATGCAATTATGGGACAACTATTATTTTGATTTCAGAAAATCAACGAGATTGTTTTACAAACGACACATTTAGAGGTCGTTCTCTTGTATCTAGCGCTGTGTATTATGAAGTAGCACCCCATGTGGTATTCCGCTGCGTTGTATGATTTTTGGGGGTGTTACAGATTGGTATCAGAGCACTGGTTATAGAGAACTAGGTTGCATATTTTACCCTAGACTATAACCGTTTTCACAAACATTGCATCACAACAAACATTTTCAAAGTGCATACACACTACTTGCTTACTTGCTTAGGTTACTTGTTACCTTAAGTGCTTACATGACATACATATATGTAATATATATGCTTACATCTTTTGCGTATATCGCACGTTCAATATCCATCCAAATTTGTTTCGTTCCCTTTTTCCACATATATTACCCATATCTTCAATACAATTCGTCACCTTTCTTGTTATTTTACCAAATTTGTTGTGTTAAATTTAATCTATCTTCATATATCAAACTCCGTTTCATTGCTACCTCACCCACATTTCCAACCATGTTTTATCTTCGCACTCATTTTGTTTACAAACGTCACCACATTTCCGTCAGGTTAGCTTCCATCTCATTTTTCTGGGTTGTTTCTCACGGATACGTGTTTTCAATTTGGTTTGGTGATTGATCGTTCTGGTTTGTGTCCCTGATTAAATTCATCTGTGCTTTGAATGTTGTCGTAATTTGGTTCTTCTTCTTGGTTGAACGGTTCAACAGATTCAATTGCATTATCGAAATGAAGCATTTCAGTTACCTTTCCAGGTTTGAACTCTTTCATTATCCTTTAATTCCTGTATTCAACAAGTCTCTTGAATCTTCATTATAAGGGATTTGTAATCAAAGCAAATCTCCTGCATACTCATCAACTTTATTTACGCACGGTCTTTCGTGAATTTCAAGGTGTTCTTGATGCTATTCTCCATTTTCCTATTTCATTTTTTTTTTTTAAACATGCGCAATTAATTTTTTTTTATTTGATAAACAATTTTTTTATTGAAATAAAAAATACATGCATTAATAAACATGCGGCCTTACAGTTTATCCCACACATATGACCTTAAGAAACTAAACAGTATGCCCTTATAAACCCAAGCAGAGCCTCTAAAATTAAACTAAGACATCAAACCAAACTATATGACTTAAATTAACTAACAGAATGCCTTAAATTAAATAACATATGTCTTAAATTAATAATATGTCTTAAAATTATCAGACACGTGCCTTAAATCACATGCATATTCCATAAATACAATGCGTTCTGCTGCTGCTGTCGAATCATATATATAACTACCTTCTTATCACCACTTGTATTTCTTATAAAAACTAAAATAACAAATGAGACAGTTGACTTACTTTCTTATTAATATCATTCATATATTACCAATATCTAGTACAATCATCATCCTAACCTTATCATTTCATTACAGATCAACCTTCTAATGACTCCACATATGCCCCTTAACTATGCAATCAGGTGTCATTGCAAATATAAACATGTGTTGTAACGTTCCAAACTCAAGACCTATCTTATATATCATTAATTCCAACAGATGCCCTAACTTTCTATCAAATCTAAATGCCAATCTCTACAGCTCAAATAGATACCCTGAATACCGAATAGATGCCCTGACTATATTCGTTAATCTTTTTTCCCCTTTAATCCTACATTATTATGCATACATTTAAATAATAATGCGATAACAACTTTTATTATTCCCTTTTTATTAATAAACTATTAAAATAATAATACACCAATTTACCTCATCCGTCCTTTTTTGGAAATGCTTGATCGCTCATCTGTTAGTTCCTTCAACATCTCCAAATACACCGTCTTCAAGACCAACTTTTGGTGTATACACGTGACGTAGTATGTCATACTGATCTTTTGCTGAAACATAATTATTGAATTTTATATGAATGTAAATGAAATATCACACCATACAATAAATGATTGTCATAAATATTTACCTGGTGAATTCTTCATTTCTCTGATTTTCCCTTTGGTAAGTCTATGTTTTTCGACATATCGATAAGCTTCTTTAACCCGCATCCTTCCAAATCCCCCCATACGTAGTTCTTCCTTTTCTCTAAGTTTCAACTTCATAGTATCCCATGACTTCATCAATGGGGTTTGGTCTTCAACAACTACTTGTTCAGATATTGTTGCATGGACATACAGAAGCATGCAATAAACTATCAATTTTAATTTTATTTTAATCAATGCGCATTAATATGTTTAACTTTGATATATATAACCATAAATAAAAATTAAAAAATATATAATATCACACTTTAATTTTTTGAATTATATACTTACCACCATGAGTACTAGTGGTCCTCCAAACCCTTGAGATTCTTTGTATTCTCTTCTTGTTTTCTTCATGGTTCCCAATAGATAGGTACACCAGTCCATGTTTTGTATGTCTTCTTCTTTATCTATGCACTCTAAAAATCGTTGGTTCACCGTTCCCAATTTTGGACAATCCCCGATTATTGAAAAAAACATTACCAGAAAGTTCATTTTGAATTCTCGCCCCAATTGATGATCAAACAAGAGTCTTTCTACCACGCATTTTATCGTGAACCTGGCATCTGTGTATGTGTTGTACGTTTGTCTCCATTCTACAATATGCGGGAATTCGGTTGTTGCTGCTGGCACCTCAGTAACAGCTATTGACCCCATTGGAATCCCAATCATATCTTGTATCATCTTTGGGGTAATCAGTATCCCTGTACCGTCGTTCATCCTGATTACACACTTGTCCGGATCAAAGTTTTCAACTACCCAACACCCTAGTTTTGTTGGCGTTGTTTCTATTTGAAAGTTTCCGTTTAGAAAGGATTCAAACCCCATTTCGGTTACAAGTTGTTGTTGTAAATGAGTAAGCCCAGTCAGAATTTTGACTATATCTCTTGGTGACGATCTCGCTTTGATTGTTCGTATAATAGTCTTCGTCTCTTGGTTTTCAACATATTCAATCAATATCTCGACCTCTCACTTTTTTTATCCCTTTGTGGTTGTCTTTCCCACCTCCCCCCCCACACCCCAAAAAATACCCCCTTTTATCTCCCCCCCCCCGATTTTTTCCGCCATTTTATTTTTTCCCTTCTGGTTTGTCTTCGATTTAATGATCCCAACTTCATTGTTTTCAGCTTCATTTTCATTTTCATCTGCTTCAGGAGTAGCTGCAACACCAAATTTTTAAGTTTATAACAAATTTCACTTATGAATTAAATGTTGTTAAACAGAGCACTTGAATTTTTCAAACAGAAGCCTAGATAAATGTTAAACAGAGATGCTTTAATATCAAACAGACGCCTTAAAAAATATCAAACAGATGCCTTACAGTTAAAGTGAAACTGAATGTTATCTATCATACACTTATACCAAATAATGTAAACTAAACTTTACATTACAAACATATTCATTTCGAAACTAAAACACGTATGTTCATAAGTTATATCAGAGATTATATTTACAAATATTTTGGATGGAACAACCATATGCGTTGTAATAAAAAAACAGATACCCTAAATTTAACAAACATATGCCTTAAATTTACTAACAACATTCCTTAAATTTAACGAGCATATGCATTCACATATTACCATAAATGAATTAAGTCAAAAACAAACCATAATTCATCAATCTGACACATACATATATCATGTTTCTACACTTTAAAACTAGTTCGGGTAAGTTATTATCATACAAATGAAATCCAAACATACTTTGTACCATTAATAGTAAACGAACATATAACATTTTGTACTTTGAATCATTGTAAACGAACATACATAAAACAACGATAAAATTCAGGTCGCTTTACAATTTTCTTTCTCGATGTCGCTTGTGCTTCAAATGCAGTATCTTCATCGTGGGTTCGCTGCTTATTATTTGAAAGCATTAGTTAACAAATCATAAGTTTTAAAACACATTTTTACAAATCGATGTATAAAAAAAATACAATTAAACACCGAGGTCTCGTTCCTCATTACAATAAAACGTGTCTTCCGTTTAGGGAATCAGGAAGGCTCCCACTAGTTTTTCGGGGTGGTACCTAGTGGGCCAGATACATCAAATAATTTGATTTTGGCGAGCTTAAGACCGGGTTATATCTATTGCATACGCAACAGGCGCACACACACACACACGGAACGCCAAGATATTATAATCTTAATCATTTTAAATACACTTGGGACGAACATTTGATGCCTTAAAATTAATACAAAACTATGTGTATTAAGGCATTCAAATGTGTATATAAAACATTAAAACAAATGATGCACAAAATCATTTCAATACAAGATGCCAATATTCAATCAAATAGATGTCCTACAATAATTTAAAACAGTGCCCTACAAATTTGCATACTAAACACTAACTGAATCTAAATAAATGCCGTAATTCAATTCAAACATATGCCCTACTAATTTGCCATACATACGCCCTAATATTAACGAAAATATTATGTAGTACATCATTTCAACAGTACCCTGCTATACCCACCCTTGCATATACATGAGATCATTTCAAACACATCAAACACAATATTAGCATAAATTAAATGAAACTTGATATACATACACTTGAATTTAACTAATTAGAATATGTATATCATTTCAAACAGAAAGCCTACATATACCCTAAATCGTTTGAAAGGCATAAAACTCAAATTTAACAAAACATTGTAACATAAACACTTGCCAGACATACGCCTTAAATTAACTAAACAAATTATTTAACTCATTTCAAACCATGCCTGAATACATATTTATGATGCCCATAACAATTTACAAACCTTTAGCAACAACAATCATTTCAATTAGTATACAATTATCCCTTATCATTTTTCAACACTCAAACACATATTTTAGATTACATTTTAAACGTAAACACCTTGACTTATTACACTATGCTTACTAAATGAACATACATACACTTAAGCTTAACTAAATAGATTCCTTTATATTAACAAACATGTGCCCTTTAAACTATCAAACATATTATTTCAATTTCGCATATATCTATTTTGAACTGTAGTTTAGGAGAAAAAGAAAACAGTTGCCTTTGATATATTTTTCACAAATATGCTTAAGTCACGAGAAGAACTGGGATTATATAATCAGGCGTACAACGTAACACACACCTCTCATTTCTCAATTGAATCGCTATGCATGTTTGACATAGTCATATACTTGAACGACAAATCGACCACCGCAACAATTTTATTATTAATCTTAAACATTTAAAGATACACATATGCCTTTATACTTTACTCAAACAGGTTGCCTTTAATTTAATAAAATACATGCCTTTAACTTAAACACACAGATCCTTTAAATTAACAAAACAAATTGCTTTAAATAAACACACATATGCTTCTATAAATATCCAACCATTTATTTTTAACTTTCACACAAATCCTTTTTTAACTATAAAAGCAGATACCTTAATGTATTTCACACATATGCCTTAATATACACACAACTGAATCAAAACAGTTTGCCCTATAGTTAACTAATCGTTTCAAAGTACGCCCTAATACTTTGCCATACATCACGATTAATTTTAACTATTAGATGCCCTATAGAGACAATCGGTTACTCCACGCTTAAATTTAACCAAAATAGTATGCCCCACTAATTTCCAAAACATATGCTTATAAACACATTTGGAACACGAATTTATTCAAATCATTTTAATCATAAACACTTGTCATACCACACTCATTAAATTAGCTAACACAAAATCTACCTAGCATTCTGATGCCCGAAATTTTTAATCTAATAGCACCGATTTTCTGATTCCTAAACTTTACAAGTGTTATCATCACATTTAAAAAAATAATAGATAGTAATAAAATAATAACCTAAAACAAAATATGATAATATCAAAAATTATATAACTTACAGTTTTCTAAATCTTTGGGTTCTATTTCACGCCTCTTGTCAAGTGTTCGTGGACTAATCCGAGTAGCTGAAAATGAAAAATCATTAGTTATGTAATTTCTAAATCAATAAAACAACGATTAATGTGAAAAATTATGGCATCTTACGGTTTGAAAACTTTTTCTTCCTCGCCATATCTGATCTCCAATTATGGTTTATTTATGATTTTCGTTTTGATCGGGGTTTGTGTGTGTGTTTTGATCGGTTTTTGTGTGTAGATCTGGTGTTTTTGATTAGGTTTGTGTGTGTGTTTTTGATCTCGTTTGTGTGTGTAGATCTGGTGTGGTAAATGAAACGAACGAAAATGTTTAGTTTTGGCAAAATCTGACCCTCTTCTAATTGTGTGATATGTTTGCAAAAGCTACCTTGTTGTTTTGTTTTCTAGGTTTTCTACAAATATATGGTTTTCTCTAGAACCGCTCCCCGATATATGATATATATACTATATATACTATATTATATATATTTATATCTATATATTATATATATAATATTATATATACTATTTATATATATATCTAGTAATTCTTGTAATTCCTTGGATGTTGTCCAAAATGTTCTAAAATTGTGTTGGTGTCTGTATATGTCGAGCCAAGAAGAAAGAGGAGAAAGACAAAGGTGATCTCTCAAAAGAATTAATTGAGTATGAGATTAGTGACTCCAATCAAGGAATTAAGCATAGTAATGATCCTACCCAAGTAAGTATCTATTATTAAGTTATTTGGAAGAATTAAGGATTATGGTTCATGTAACTAATTTAAGGGTTTTGGGTAATTAATATTCTAAAACAATAATTAAGATGTTTATTAATAAGGGTTAAGGTTAATTAAAGATTAAGCGTAAGAAATTAAGGTTTACAATCATATGATCAAGATATGTGTAACCTTTGCCCTTTTTGTGTTCTTAATATTTCATTAATAGTCCTTTGACTATTTGACTTTTGTCAGTTTATTCAGATTTTGTACCGTGTTGACGGTGGTGTTTTTATGAGATATGTAGATCATTTGAGTTTATTGTGATTATATAATCTTTTTAAGTATTATTATGTTATTTTGTATTCCGGGTTGGATTCGACCCCCCACCCCCCCCCCCCCCCCCCCCCCCCCACCGAGATTTTGAGAAATGCCGAAAACTGTGTCGGACAAGTCGTGTTTAATGTCTCCAAGAGTGAGTTTTTTTGGAGAAGGGGTTTAAGTAAAATATGTCATGTGAATACTCTAGGTTGATGGAAAAGTATTTTTAATGTCAATAAAAATGCTAATTAACTTTGGAGAAAACTTTATGGTTGAGTTTTACGAGTATTTAAGTTGGATTTCTGACACGATAAAGAAGAACCCGAACCCTTGGATGCCATATAGCCGGTCACATGGTTCAAGAAGGGAACTATTTGATAAACGTTAAAGGTAAGGTCCCCTCTGAGGAATGATTTTTGCTTCTTTGTCTTGCATTGGTACAATCTTATGCCATTTGAGATTTACACTAGAGAATTCCACTCAAGTTTTCTTTTCTCATTTCAAAGAATAATATAACATACTTGTGTGTGTTGAGGCTATTAGTTTGAGATTCGTCGCCTCCGCCGTAGAACCTCAGCCACGAGATACACCACAAATAAAATGAATTCTTAACTGTTGTTCGTGATTCGTGTTATTCCTGGGTTGATCGAGTGTTTGGGGTTCTAGATTTTTACAACTAACTGTTTCTGGGTTGTTCCTGGGGTTGTACGTGGAGGACGAAAGATACGCGCAGTGTTTTGTGTGAGAGTTTTTTGTACAGCGTTTTTGTAAAATTTTGAATAGTTTGTTGTCTCTTTTGGGTTGATTTTGATGCTGATGTTAAGTTGTACAAGTTGTCGTTGTGGAAAATTGATTTTTGAAGCAAAACGAAAGATAAAGGGTGGTGTTTGGTTCGTGTATACAAAAGAAATAGGATAAAATAGGGGTTTTGTAGTTTGTGTGTGGTCGTAATGGTTGATGATAATATAATTCTAGTAATGACTTAATTTATTGGTAGTTGGCGCTTGTATGCTTAATTCAGGCTTATTTTAAGTTATTTCTTGGCTTATTTTAGGCTTATATGCCATGAAATCTTCCCAAAATTACTAGGAAATTGATTTTGATTATTTTTGTGTTATGGTGTACTGTGTGTTATTAATTTTGAGGTCTGTAAGGTAGTAAGACTCGCCGCAAATGTGTTACGTAGTGATTAGTTAATTTCAATCTTTAATACTACGTCATTTTGAGCTAGTTGGATACAGGGCCCACACTTATTAAGATCTTGTTAAGTATATTCGAGGATAATGTTGGAAATCAGAATGGTAATGTGGTTAATGAGAACGTTTAGGGGGAGAACGTTGGAATGTGATAGTGAATGGCAACCGGGTAGGTTGTTAATATAAGAGTTCTTCTTAGCTCTTTGTAAACCCTAAGGAATATGATGGTAAGGGATGTGTTGTAAGTTCTTACTCATTGGATTGAGAAAATGGAGTCTATGCATGATCTAAGTGGTTGTAGTATTAACCAAAAAGTGAAATACAATGTTGGTTCATTTGTGGGTAAGGCTTTAACGTGGTGGAACTCTCAGGATACACGCTTAAGCCTCGAGAAGTTGCTATTAGTATGTATGGTATGACATTAAGCTTTCTGTTGGATACTCAAGAGTTTTTTGTCTAGTCATGAGATGCAAAGTTGGAATTGAGTTGTGGGAATCACGCACTTTTGATGGTCGGGCTGGCCATGCGCATTATTACTGAAGAGTATCATGAATTGCCTAGGTTAGTTCCGCATTTGGATCTCCTGAGAAGTAGGATGATTGAAGAGGTATGTGTTATGTGCGTCGCTCCACAGATCCGACGGGCTGGGTGGCAGCAACGAGCCAAAGATTACAGAAGGTTGTGAGATTTCTGGCAGCAATGAACTGATGAGGTCTAGTTAGGAGATGGGATACATTAAGACGTTTGAGAATAAGAATCAAGGGAAATGTGGGGGAAACATAGCAGGATTTACGAAATTTTATAGGGATGATAATTAAGTGGACTGTAGAGACTGTGTAATGACTTTTGTCATTATATATCTCACGTGTAAACCATGTTAGGAAGCAGAGAATACAGAGTACTATGGCCAAAGTGTACCATCTGCAAGATCTCTTCACGGTCACCCGCGTGGGCTTTGGTGCAACTTGATACACTGTAACGCCGGGTCATTTGGAAAGGGATGTAGAACGTGTGCTCCAAGCGAATGTTGAACCTGTCATGCATAGAAAACCAACTGTTAAGGCATGTTATGAGTGTGGTAGTACCAACCATGTCTGGCCAGCTTGCCCTAGGTGTAGAATAGACCACAAAAGGACCAGGGGATAAAATCGTTCTATATCATTACTGCTAATAAGCGGGGTCCGAGGTGTGTGAAACCAAGGGAGACGTGGCTTGGGGTAGGAAAATTATGTTGGGAGTTGAGGAAGCTCGGCCAAGCGGTCCAAAATAGTGACCGGGTATGTTTACTTTGAACAATCATTTTGCCACTACTTATAACTCTGGTGTCGATTATAGTTTTGTTTCACTATTTCAATTCTTCTGTTAGGTTTGAGCCCAGCGACTTAGGTTTCAGATTTGAAATTGAGATAGCTCAGCGGGCACGTTAGTAGAGAGATTTGATAAAGGTTATTAAGTGTTGCAACTAGATTCAAGGGTCATGTCTTTGACATCGACTTGATACCTTTTGGACATGGGAGTTTTGATGTGATTATAGGTATGGACTGGTTGTCTAATTATAAAAGCTGAAGATAATAATGTGCCATAAAGAGGTAGTGAGGCTACACTATAGGTGGCAAGGTGCTAGAAGTTTTAGGGATGAAGAGACGGTAAGAGAAAGCGAGACTATTGTGAGTGCTATAAGGCTAATGAAAGGACAACAGCAAGAGATTGTGATGGTTAGAGATTTTCCTGAGTGTATTCCGCCGAATGACCTTCTTGGATTACCGCTCTCCTACTCAGGGAAATTACGTTTCGAATTGAGTTTAATCCCGGGCGAACGCCGGTAGTAAAGTCTCCTTATCGTTTGGCACCTTCTGAAATTGGAGGAGTTTTTCGGGACAACTAAAGGGTTACTCCAGACACGGTTTCATTTTCGACAAGTTCAATCGCCTTGGGGAGCGTCGGTATTGTTCGTTAAGAAAAAATATGGTTCTTTTAGGATGTGTATTGATTATAGAGAGTTGAACAAGTTGACAGTTAATAATCATTATCCACTTCCTAGATTGGATGAGTTCTATTTGATCAATGCAAAGGCGTCGTAGTTTTTTCTCGAAGATGTTCCTTAGGTTTGGTACCATCAGCTGAGAGTGCTGAGGATGAATTCCAAAAGACTTGCGTTTAGAACTCGTTATGGACATTTCGAGTTCACTGTAATGCCCTTTGGTCTGACTAATGCACCAACAATGTTTATGGATTTGATGAATAGAGTTTGTAGGCCGTATCTTGATAAGTTTATGATAGTGTTTATGGACGATATCTTAATCTACTCTAAGACTCAAGAGGGCAATGATAGGAACACTTACAGGTTAGTCTAGGAAACTGCCTCAAAACGGAGGGAAAACTATTATGCTAATTTTCTAAGTGTGAGTTCTGCTTATAGAAGTGCAGTTTCTTGGGGGCATGTGATAAATGGTAATGGGATTCGTGTAGACCTCTAGTAGATTGAAGCTGTTCAGAATTGGAATATACTGGAAATCAGACTAAGGTGCGTTCGGTTTGGATTTGGCTGGGTATTACCGTAGGTTCATTGAGAACTTTTCTAAGATAGCTAAGTCTTTTACTATCTTGACTCAAAAAAGTAAGACTTTTAATTAGGGTGAGGAACAGGAATTGGGCATTTTAGGATTGAAAGGATAGTTTATGTAAGACTATTCTAGCTCTCCCGATGGACCATAAGATCTTTTTGGTTTATATAGTGATGCGTCTCAGGTAGGATAGGCTGTGTGTTCATGCAAAGAGGTAAGGTGATTAGGCTCGACTATGTCGTGTCTAGCAAGAGCTTTGAAAATATGCCGGGGAGCATGTTATAATACCATGTTTAGAGTTGGGTGCGTCGTGTTGACTTAAGATCTGGAGACATTATCTGTTATGGGACAAAGCGTGTCATCTATACTGGACCATAGAGTTTCGCATATCTTTAGTCAGAAAGAATTGTATTATGTGACATCGTTGTTGGATGAGTTGTTAGTGAATATTGCACTGTGAAGATTCACTACCATCCTGGATATAGCGAATGTGGTGGTTGATAGCCAGGAAAGAGTAAAGGCATAAGAGAGTTCGAGATTGAATAAGATCCTTCAGTCGGAGTAATCAAGGATAGGAATAACTCTCAGAAGGGCGGTTGTGGAATGAGTTTGTGCCGGATTGCAGAAAGGAGAAGGGGTGGATGAATGAGTAAATACCAGAGAAGTGATGGAAGACTTTTGTACTACCTGGATCGAATATGGGTACCTTTGAAGGGTGAGGTGAGAACCCTAATAATGGATGAAGCCCATAAGTCGAAGTACTCTGTACACCCAGGAGCTGATAAGATGTATTATGATTTGAGAGATAGTATTGGGTGGCCTTGAATGAAAAGTATTATAGAGAGTATGTTAGTAGTGTTTGACTTGTTTACGGTTAAGGTTGAGCATCTAAGGCCATCTGGTTCCCCCACCCCCCCCCCCCCCCATACTGTCCCCACCCCCTCCCACCCCCCCCCCATCCCCCCCCCCCCCCCAACTACCCCCCCCCCCCCCCCCCCCAAACACCCCCCCGATATGGCAATTAGAAGGAATAACTATGGATTTTGTGATAAGTTCCTAGGACTAGTAGTGGGCAGTGGGACAAATCTAGGTCATTGTGGACGATTATTGACAAAGTCTGCTATTTTCTACCTATGTGTGAGTATTTAAGTGAAAGGGTTGGTAGATTGTATTTGAAGGAGGATTAGTTGTTAGCATGGAGTGCCGATCTCTTGTTATATCGGATCGTGATTATCCGTTTCACTTAAGGTTTGGCTTGTCTTTTAATGAGAGGCATTAGGGAACTCATTAGCCTGAGTACGGCTTCCACCCATCAGGAGCCGTAATGCGTTAGAGTGAGCATACTATCAGACTTTGAAATTCATGCTTATAGGTGCGGTCTGATGACTTCGAGGGAAGTTAGGATGTTCATCTTCCATTAGTTGAGTTTTCGTATAACACTAGTTTCGATTTAGTGTAAGATGTGCTTTGGTTAAGGCATTGTATGGTTAGAAAGTGTCGTTCGCACAATTATGTGGGCTGATGGTGGGAGAAAGGTTATAGTAGATATGACATGAGTTTAGTGGAAGCGACTATGGAGGAAGATCTCGTAGATTAAGGATAGACTTAAGGGTTGCGCTGTGATCATCAGAAAAGTTATGTGATTAGCGGGAGGAAGCAATCTAGAGTTTTAGCGTTAGGTCTTTGTTGGCCATACAAACCCGTCAAACTTTGACTATGTCTTATGCTCATGTGTCGACCTGTTTAGAACCGGTGTGGTACACTTTGGGAAGAAAGGGAAGTTAGCACCTAGGTTGTTGGATCCGTTTGGATTGTTAAGAAAGTAGGCCTGTAGCCTATCTGTTAGATTTGCCTTGAGGAATTGAATGGTGTGTTCATGACACGTTTCCACGTGTCTCGAACCTCAAGAGTGTTTGGTGGAATCCAACATGAAATGCCTTTGGATGAGATTCGGTTGTGCTAAGTTGATTTTATAGAAGAGCCTATGGAATAATTTTGGAGAAAGAGTTTAAGAAGTTGAAGCGTAGTAGGATTGCCATCATCAAGGTTCGGTGGAATTCGAAACGTGGTCCTGAATTCACATGGGAACATGAAGATCAGATGAAATTGAAGTATCCGCATTTGTTTTAGTGATTTGTAGTTGAATTTCGGGGACGAAATTCTTTAAGGGGGTAGAATGTTAGAATGGTAACTTTGCCCTTTTTGTGTTCTGAATATTTCATTTATAGTCCTTTGACTATTTGACTGTTGTCAATTTATTTAGATTTTGTACCGTGTTGACGGTGGTGATTTTATGAGATATGTGAAGATTTGAGGTTTATTGTGATTAATAATCCCTTTCGGAAGGTATTATTGTGTTATGTGTATTCCGGGTGTTCGACTCATGGAATTTTGTAGAATGCCAAAAAACAAGTCGACACGTCCGTTAATGTCCCCCACATGTGAGTTTTTTAAAGGTTTAAAGTGAAAATATGTCATGTTAATACTCTAGATTAATGGAAAAAGTATTTTTAAAGTGAATAAAAATGCTAATTAACTTTGGAGAAAATTTTATGGTTGAGTTTTACGAGTATTTAAGTGATTTCGACACGAAAGAAGAACACGACCACCTCCCTTGGATGCATAGCGGTCACATGTCAAGAAGGGAACAGGTAGGCCCTGATTTTAGATTCCTTGTCTTGCATTGGTACACATATATGCCATTCACTAGATAATTCCATTCATTTTCTTTTCATTTCAAAAAAATAAAACACACACTTGTGTGTGTGTGTGCCTTTGATCGTCCGCCCCTAAGCCACCACAAACCACCATAAAAATTCCAACTTTAATCGAGGAACGTGATATATTCCGGGGTTGTACGAGTGTTTTGGGTGTTCATTTAACAAGTTTGGGTTGTCCGGTTCGGTTGGGGTTTCTCGAAATATACATTTTTGAAGATTTTCTATGTAAAAGTTTTAAATTTAAATTTTCGTTTGTCTTTTGGGTTTATTTTGATGCATAGATGTTAGTTGTACAAGTTGATGTGTGGCGCGAAAGGGTAAAAAGGGTTGTGTTTGGTTCGTGTGATATAAAAAGGAAAAACGAGGTTTTTATAGTTTTGCTGTCCGTTGGTCATGATGGTGAATAATATATAATGCTAGAATGCTTATTTTTGGATAGTAGCTTGTATAGCTTATTCGGGCTTATTTTTAAGCTATTTCTTGGCTTATTTTGGGCTTATATGCCATGAAATCTTTCACAACACTAGGCAAGATGATTTTGATTATTTTTGTGTTATGGCGTATGTTGTGGCTTATTTTTTGAGGCTTATGGTAGTAACCAAATGCGATACGTAGCTTATTAGCTTATTTTCAAGCTTAATATACGTATTTTTGAGCTATTGGACTCACGGCCCAATAAGTCTATTTAAGTCGCGGGGCTCTTAATGGCGTGCTATTGTAGTGGATTATTTTAATTAAAGTCTAAACTTATATATGTAAATGGACCTTGGTTTTGGACTTGGATTATATTTTGGACTCATAAATGTCCTAACGGACCCCTGTTGGGCCTTAAAGCCCAATGTAGGTCCTTATCAACAGGATCTCAATGAGCCTAAAACGACTTATAGTCCTTTGAATAAATCCAAAGATACTATGAAGGAGCCATAACTTTCCCCGCCCCCCCACCCCCCCTCTCAAATATTGACGCGGCGAATATAATAATCTGCTTAGTGTGTGGTGAACACAAGGAACAAAATACTAAACTTGCTATTATATTACTATTTGGTTGTGAATTCTCAATCAACACACATGATTACTCATACTATTCTATGTTCCTTTTATAAACTCTAAGGAACCTAAACACGTTACGAGATAATGTTATTCTTCCTAGTTAACGCAATTGATAATAAAGACTATTTACAAACAGGATTAACTTTCTGACTAAACAGTATTAACTTTAATACTGTTACACTTAAGTTAGTGCTGGCAGACTTACTTGCTCTACCAGACTTAACTTCTATACTAACAGTACTAACTATTCAACTATCAGTACTAACTATAACTAACAGACTTAACTTTAATACTAACAGTATTAAGTCTGTTTACAATATTTTCCTAACAATCCTCCCCTAACTTGATCTTCATTCTATGGAACTTCAAGTATCTTTGTACTTTGGTCTTTCACTTTGGGCTTTAGAGGATTGTCTTGAACTTTGTCTTCAAAATAATATGTCTTTAAGTCTTCAAATCTTGACAGCAACTAGTCTTCAAATGAAACTCTTCAGCAAGATTGACAATATTGTTCATCAAGATTCATAAGTTTATTCTATTTCATCACTTCCAGGTTGTGTTAACTCCTGTGAGAGGTGATTCATTGAAAATTTTAATGGATTTGATGTCTCTTTACCAGTTAGGCATTAACTCTGGGAGTAGTTCAGTTCTTTGGCCACCAGAAAGGTGTATGTCCATGTCAATTGAAAACCATTTCAACTCTCAGGGTACTTGAAAACATTGGGTGAGTTGAAATACCATATGGTTTTTTGGCAAAACCATTACAGCCATCATCGGATTTGATATGCCTTTACTGTAAGCCATTTTGCTCAGGGCTAGTCAATCCTTTGGCACCTAGAAAAAGGTAAATTCCATGGTGGATGAGAGATCCATGTCAACTCTTTGTACATGAAACTTGGTGAGTTGATATACCATCCACTTTTGTAAGAAAAAATGTCAACCATCTAATATAGATTTGCATAAGTTTTTACCATAAGCATAATCTTATGGCACTAGTTATTGGTTCTTTCCACAGCCTTTACAAGGCCATAACTTTTGTGGGCTAAGGCCGAGACTCTTCACTTTAAGATATGGTGAGTTTGCAAACCAGTACAAAACTTATTTGCAAGTTGTTCAACATAGAAACGGATTTGAGAAGTCTTTACAAGGAGCCGTTTTGCTTTGATAGCCAGTCCTTATGTTGTTTAGACATGGGTGACTGATAACTTTTGTTGTGTTAGTGCATAGCACCTTTCACCAAGTGTTAATCCTTCTCAAAATTCTATCCAAGGGCTTTTTCAAACCTTCCTTATTTCATTACTTTTCTAATGCCTGTTGTTTTTCCATCATTTTTAACAATCTATAGCAGTCTTCATTCATCTTTCCAATCCAAAAGCTTCATTTTCAACATTGTTTTACATACCTCAGCAGAAAGTGGATATTTTCTATCAGACAACAAATAAACATCCATAGATTCTAAGTTCAAACAATGTACTCTACTAGTATCATAGTATCTCCAACTTATAATCTTTTGTTGTTCTATCTCACTCCATATGGAATCTGTGCTTAGAGGTTCTTCAAACATAACTCTTAACATTTCCAGATCCGTTCTCTAACTTATCTCAGGCCCATCCAACCAATCTATTCATTATATCCTGTACAACTCAGTAAGGTTCATCCCTAGATATAGACTTTAACATAGCCCCAAAATTAATGTATACTATATCTGTTCCATCTTCTCTAACAATCTGGTATACTCCTTTTTCTCCTTGTTTGATTATCTTATAAGTAGTACTCATAGGGTATTTTCATTGGTACCGGAACAGGATTCAAAGGGTAGTTTCAGTTTCATACATGTGTTAGTTCTTTTGTCATAAACCTTATCTGAATCATCAGAGATATTCTCATCCACACTTGTATGCATACCTTTCCTAGCTATCTGTTTTCTTCTCTTTGTAAGCTTCTTTGTTTGTTCATCATCTTTGGTTCATCATCTTTGTCTTCTTTCAGTCTCTTTGGAGTCTATTGTTGAAGCTCTTCACCAAATTCTTTTCAAACTGTCTTTGTAGTTTCAAAGTCTTATTGGAGCAAAAGAGTCAATCTGCTATTATATGTTGTCAAAACTCTTCTTTGACTTCTTCAAGAAACTCAACTTCCTCAGCTGATTTATACTTCCATGACCTTGATTCTTTAAGTATTAGTTCATCATGTAAGTCTTTAGCTGTGATTGGGTCCTGGGCTTGTTTCCTTTTGGCTTTGGCTTTTCTTTCAGAAATAACTTCTTTCTATGATTCACGGTCCACATTTCTTAGCAAAATCTTCTCCTTGAAGTTCACTTCCAAGCATTCCCTTTGATAACTCTGCATTGGCTTCAAGTTTTGCTCTAATCAAGTCCCAATCTTCATTTGTATAGTGTTGAGCTTCAAATTGTACTTGAGCTTTTCTTTTCTTCTGTTGCTCAGTCAACTCTTCTTCTTCTGCAATTTTGTGCTAGAAGAGCATTCCAAAAGAATGAATTTGCTCAGTCTCCTCTTCTCTTTGTTAAGGAATCCAATCTAATTGTTTGCAAAGCTGCTTCTTCTTGTAAGATTCTGTTATTGTTTTTTCTTTGGAGTTTCTTCACTGAGCATAGGAGCTTTCCCTTCTCTTTGTCCTTTATTATCACCAGCAGTACTGTCTTCCTCAATAACAGTATTAAGTTCAATACTACCAGTATTAACTTTACTAGCAGTATTAACTTCCAATATAGCTAGCATTACCTCACCAGCAGTATTAATCTTTTCTACACCAGCATTTTCTTCTTGAAAGTATGCTTGCGACTATTTACTGCTGTGACTCTTTTCTTTCTTTTGTACTCCTTCTTTGTCAATTGACTTGACTTTTAAAGAGTGCAACCTTTGAGAGAGTTTTGGCTGTTTCAAGAGTGTTAGGGCTTATTTCTTCCTCTTGTTCCTCCCCTGAAGCATGTGCCTTTGTTGTAGGAGGTGTAATCAGCCCTTGTTTTGAAGAATCTTGAGGGTCAGCTTGACTTTTCCTCCCTTGAACCTCAGGTTCTTCATCCTCTGAATCTGTCAAAACTAAATTCCTCCTCTTTAGAAACCCTTCCAACTTCTTCACCTTCTTGACTAGCTTCACTATAAGCATTTCCCGCATGGTTAGCTTGGTTTGTCTTAAATCCAATTCTCTCAGAGGCTATCTATTCTTGAAATTAAGCTTGGGAACTGTTTTGAAGCGAAATCATTGTAGGCATATGATTCGGAGCCGGTGCTTGTGATGGTTGAGAAGTGATGGGGGACTAGAGATTGCTCTCAGAGATCTTGCTCATCTGTTGGAGGAAATTCTCAGTTCAAGGCTGGTGGTGGTGGTGGTGGTGATGTAGGTGTAGGAATAGGTGTTGGTGTTGGTGATGGAATAATTGGAGGTGGAGATGTAGATGTCGGGATAGGTGTTGGTGTTGGGGATGGTATAGGTGGAGGTGGAGGTAATGGTTGGGTTGGAGCTGTGGCAGCATGTTCTTGTCCTCGCAAAGGGTTTTAGTAGCAACATGCAAAACCTTATGAGGGCAATAACGGTTTGGTACCCCTTGAAAACCCTCTTTTTCATATTCCCATATATCTTTTTGGTCAGGTCTTTGTACAGCTAGATACGGGTGTTTGTTTTTTGTTTGAATATTCATGATTAGTTATGCAGAATAAACGGGGATACATAAAAACTTTGTCTTGTTCTTTAATTGGCCATCAAACCATCAAAAATGATAGTATTTGAAAAAATTATAACTCTTACCAGTGGATAACAGATCAATAGGTTGCAATATATGCTAACCAAATTGATCCCATCTACTACTTTTAGAGCTTTACAGTGCTAGAAGTTGCTGGGGACCAAATAACGTCCATTGTGGTGTAAGTAACTTTTCCAAAATGTAAAAAGTTTCATCAGTAGGATACTATTTGGGCATTCCCTGAAACCTGTAGTGTGTGTGTGTGTGAGTGTAAAATTCTGGATGTATCTAATATGAAGGGGAATCCCCTAAATATGACGCCGCATTCCGAACGTCCTAGTCAATAGTGTAACTTCTCGTTAATCAAAGTCCTTTGTGTGTGTGTGTGTCGCGGACCGCCACCAATCTTCTCTAGTTACGTGCCCACCCCAGCAGTGCCGCCGCGCACAATCTTCTCAGCAGTTTTGGCTATATCTGTGAGTGATCTTTGGATTATCTGTCCACAAAGCTATACCCTGAGGTTGGCAACCTCGCCACGTAAAGCTCACACCCCTCCTCTCCGGAGGGGGTTTTAAACCTGCACTCTGTTAGGCTTGCGGCAAAAACCCTACTTGCATTGTGCTGTTGTCACAATATAATTCGCGGAATTGAGCCTGTGACACCCGTTTATGTACCTTAGGTTTTAAAAGGTAGATGCTGGTTCGCAGAACGTGGGACTATATTCGTTTAGAGAGGAAAATTTTTGACTTTGCAAAAAAAGAATAGGAGATAGCAATTTAAAAGAAAAGTTGTGAAAGGAAATCAAACTTTATCTATCCATATATAGTACTCTGTTGATACTATTGCGCCGTAGTTAAAATCCCAAACGGTTAATTTAAACAGTAATTAAGCAGAAAAAGAAATTTCCGCAACAGCATTAGAACATAAACCACAGTGAATTAACAATTTACACTACCAGACTTAATTTTGGTCAAACAGAATTAATTAAAAGTCAACCTGAATTAACTCTATTTCAACCAGAATTAAGTGTGTATGAACTACCTGAATTAACTCTACTTAACTACCAGGATTAACGAAATATAACTACCAGGATTAAAAGAAATTAACTACCCGAATTAAACCTACTTAACTACCAGTATTAATAGAATATAGCTACCAGGATTAAAAGTAATAAACTAACAGTATTAAAATTACTTAGTTTTATATGAAACAACATATACATCTTAGCCTCCCTTAAATGTTGCTATGGGTTGATCATACCAATGCTAACCACCAAATAATTAAACCGAGGGCCATCAAATGGTTTGGTCAACAAGTCAGCAACATTTAAGTCTGTGTGGATTTTCTCCACATTTATGAGCTTCTTCTCATAACAATCCCTGATGAAGTGGTGACGAATCTCAATGTGTTTGGTCTTAGAATGATAGACTGGATTCTTCACAATGCAGATTGTGCTTTCATTATCAATGTGGATTTTGGTATTCATGAAGTTGAAACCATAGTCCAACAATTGATTTTGAACCCACAACACTTGTCCACAGCAATTTGCAGCAGCTACATATTCAGCTTCAGTTGTCGAAGTGGCTACAATAGTCTGTTTCTTGCATTGACAGGAGATAATCTTTGACCAGAAATGACAACCACCTGTTGTGGATTCCTGTCAAGATTGGAAACCCACCATGTCAAATCAGAGAATGCTTCCAAATCAAGGGGTGACTCCCTAGGATACCATAATCCCAAGTTTGGTTTGCCCTTGAGGTACTTGAAGATCCTCTTGACAGCATTGAGATGAGAAGTCTTTGGAGTTACCTGAAAACGTGAACAAACACATACTGCATACATAATATCAGGTCTAGAAGCAGTTAAGTACATGAGTGAACCTATCATAGATCTGTACAAATGTACATCTACATCAAAAGCTTCCTCATCCTTTGTCAAAGGCAACTTGGTCTCCATGGGAGTGATGGCAGCTTTGACATTCACAAGATCAAATTTCTTGGTATCTAAGCTACTATTGTCTAGTATGAAGATGCTTCCTTCTGTTCTACTAGACTTATAGACCCTAAAAAGAATGTAGTTCACCCATTGGAAGTCTCATTGAATCTCTATGCATAAAGCTTCATATCATCACACCAAGACTTGTTGGTAGACCCAAAAATGATATCATCAACATACACTTGAACCAACATGATATCCTTTTTGTTTCTTCTAATGAATAAAGTCTTGTCAATGGTGCCCCTCTTGTATCCATGCTTCTCTAGGAATGTTGACAAAGTAGCATACCAAGCTCTAGGGGCTTGGTGCAATCCATACAAAGCTTTGACCACCTTATAAACCTTTGTAGGATGATCAGGATCAATAAAACCAGGAGGTTGTGAGACATAGACCTCTTCATCAATAGTTGCCTACAGAAAAAGCACTTTTAACATCCATTTGATAGCTAATGAACTCCATAAAATGAGGCAAAGGCCAAAAACAACCTGATAGCTTCAATTCTTGCTACAGGTGCAAAAACCTCATCATAGTCAATTCCTTCTTCTTGTCTATGACCTTGAGCTACTAGCCTTGCTTTGTTTCTGACAACTACTCCCCTCTCATCCTTTTTATTCCTGTATACCCATTTAGTACCTATCACCTTAGCACCATTGGGTAAATCAACCAAAACCCATACTTGTTGAAGCTTGAACTGCCAAAATAGTTTTCTGATAGCTTCAACCCATGCTTCCATCTTCAAGAGCTTTCTGAGACTTTCCTTGGTTCAAATTGATGATAAAAGCAAGCAAGAAGACAATGTTGTTGATTCTTTATTATTGCTCTTTGGCTGAGCTTGTATGTACTCAACTTAGAGGCTGTAGCCTCAGTGATTTTTTGAGAGAGCTTCTAGTCTGAACCTGTGTATTGGGATTCAAGGAACTTGATTTGAGGATGAGCATTGTGAATCCTTAGAGTGGTTTTGTAAGAACATTACCTCATCTGGTAGATTGTTGAAATCAGAAATAATCCCATCATCATCATAAGAAGCCTTTTCAAAAATACCTTCACTTGATTTATCATAAATCCTTATTTCAGGCATTTCATCATCATCTGCATCAGAGAAGACCTCTTCTTCATGATCAGCACTAGGAGAAATAGCTTCAGTATTGCCAGTATTAACCTCCTCAAAAGCAGTATTAAGGTTAGTACTACCAGTATTAATTTTTACATTCACCAGGTTGTACTGGTAGGTTATTGATGTTTGTAAGGTACTGGTCCTAAGTGCTTCAAAGCAAGAGCATCCAATTCTTGTCTAAATGTCATAATGTCATCAGCAGACTTGGATATTGGTGTAGAAGATGGCTGCCTTGGGGAGTGAGTCTTCTTTGTAGCAATCTTTTCAGAAAGAGATGTAGAAGAAACCACCATGAGGTCTTGCTATCCTCCCTTTTCAGTTTGCTCATCAATATCAATGACATCCTTTGAACCTGCTGGGTTAGTTGATTTTGCACAGAAACAGGTATATAGTTTCATAGGACTGTAAGATAGTCTAAGTCAAAACATCCACCTATGGGCCTATTCCTGTATCATTGGGGTTTTTCCTCAAATAGAAGGTTGACATAAAGGTTTACTTCAACTCTTTTGGTGGGGGGGGGGGGGGGGTGGGGAAAACTTTTTAAAAAAAGTTATAAACCCTAAAGGCTTTACTGTTCACAGAGTAACCAACAAGAAAACCCTCATCAGATTTTCCATCAAACTTTCCTAGTGGGCTAAGAGAATTGCAGAATGGTACCTCTGGACACCCAATCATGCGTTCCCCCCCTTATACTAGCTCAAAGGATTGGGTTGTGGCCCCCCAAACAACCACCAAGCTCTCTAATGCCGCTTTTGTCTCTTGCTGTGGCTGGTCACTCTTACCCTGGTTGAAGATATAGCAAGCAGGTATTATACTACTTTTGCCCAAAACGTGAGTAGGTACGTGTGAGTCTAGCTAGCATAGTCCTAGGCAGCCTCTCTAAGGGTCCTATTTCATTCTCTCAGGCAACCCCTTTGCTGAGGAGTCCTTGCCATTATAAACTTCTCTGTTTTTATACCTTTTCCCCCAGAACTCAAGCATAACCTGTTTAAATTTGTCCATTATCTGATTAATGATTTTTTACTTTTTGATTTAGTTGGTTTTCTATATGTCTTCTAAAATAGTTTAAGATGCTACTGTCTCATCCTTTTAGGCTAGGAAGAAAACCAACAAAACCTTGAAACAGTCATCAGTAATCACTAGCCAAGTTAACTTGCATGGTTGATACTTCTCACAGAAGTTGGTCAAATAAATCCATATGCAATGTATGTAATGGGTGGGTCAAATATCTATCAATCTTGGCGCTATACAGGGGAGGTCCTTGTGTTTGCGCACTTCCTGACAGAAGCAACACAAGTGGTGGTCATTTTTGCGACAGACTCTTGGAAGGATAACCCTCTAACTTAGATTATCTTGACAAGTTTATTTAAGTTTTGTGAAATTTAATGTGGACCTAACTCCTGTGCCATAATTAATTTAGATTCATTAGATGAGGCCTTTGTAATTAACAAGTGTATATCCTTTGAGAAATCAACATTTGTCATATCAAGTATACTTGTTGTTGTTGCTAGGAAACTTAAGAAGAACCTGATTTTCATCAGGGCCATCTTGAAGTTGAGGACACCATAAAACTCATTTTTTTCAGTAAAAAGTACATTTTAGCTTTTATCACATATTGAGATTATGGGAGAATAAGTTAAAATGTCCAAGTTCACTTTCACAAAGCCACATCATCAAAACTAAATTTTTCCATAATCTTAACTTGTAACTTTTCCACGGATACTTCCTTTTACTTCCTCCAAAGTAAAAGATCCCACTTTGTTTAGTTCTTGATTAATCTTCAAGATGGGCCCTGTTCCAGTCATGTGCCAGAACATTCCACTTCAAAAATACCTTCTAGTCCATATGCTTCAGAGGATGATCCTTGCAATACAAAAAGAGATTAGTTTCTCTTTGGGACCCATGCCTTCACAGGCTTGGGTCTGCCTTGTGGACCTTGAGAAACATGAACATTTGAATCAGGGGTTGGTCCACTATTGGTATTGGAGTGTGGTGTTGTTTTTCTCCAAACACAACCTGCTGAGGTCTTAACAGCAGTGCCCACTTTGCCCTTAACAGCATATATATTTGACTTGTATGCTGTATTCCTTGAAAAGAATCTATTTACAGGTGAACTTTGTTTTGAAAAACATGTAGTTGGACTTTTAAGATTCACCTGTGAAGTCTGGTTTGATAATACTGGTCTATTTACTCTAGCAGTATTAACATTCACCCTACCAGAATTAACATTTTGCTTGCCAGTATTAAATCTAGAAGCACCAGACTTAAATTGAGTGCCAGAATTAATATTCCACGTCTGCCAGAAACTACATGTCCTTGACCAGAAATTAACATTTACCCTACTAGTTTTAATAGTTGTTGTTAGAGAATTACGTTTGGGTCTTAATGTTATCTCAGTTTGTATCAGTTCTGGAGGAGTGAAAATGATTGCTTTATTTCACCATAGTTATGTGTGAGTCCAGGCTGGTGTAGCTTGCCTAACATCAGCATGAACTACCCTTGTGCTCTTAAAAACAGCTTCCCTTGCCATCTTCTTCTCATAATAGTCACAGTCCTTAATCAAGTGACTAAGACTTCCACACACAAAACATGGTTTTCTTACAAAAGAATATCCTGCACCTAATTCCCTTTCCATTCTTTGATTCCAATTCTGTCTACTATGTGAAGGAATAGTTGAGGGAGTCACTGGGATCCTAATTGGTTGCCTAGGAGTTTTTACATGCTGTGCACAACTAGGGTCAACTGTTTGTTTGGGTTTAGGCACTTGTGGTTGAGTCTTTTGGGTGGCAATGGTAACTTGCTCAATAGAAGGTACTGTGATAGGGTCATCATTGACTGAATGGTCAGATACAGTTCCTTGTTCCCCATCACTGTCATTGGATTGACAAGTTGAGTAAACATTTGAACTAGCATCAGACACAGTAGGACTAGGAGATTGAGGTTGAGGCCCATACTTACCATACTCATACAGAGAATCATCTATGTCCTCCTGTTCCCTAGGGGTATAATCACCACTAAGAGGAGGAGGGACACCTTTATATTCTACCTGTTTGAATCTGCTGTATAGTGGGATTTCATTATAACCTGCATTGGTTTCCCTAGAAGCAAAAATACCTCTACTTATCTCTTCCTCATATCCTAGGACCTCAGCATTTGATTTTATTCCATATCCTAAACCTATCTTAACAGTAGAGCTCATCCCACAATCAATTAGCTTCCAAAGATTTTTAGAAGATGCAGACCAAGAATCAAAAATTTGTTGTAAAGCATCCTTGTCTTTGACAGCTTTCATTCCTATCCTTCTATACTTTTCAGTCTTTTCATCTTTTTCAAAAAATTTGATTGGCTGAAAATTTAATTTTTTATCTTATGGAAGATTGTTGTTTGGGGGAGCTTTAAGCCTGAGATTCTAATTTCTTAACAGCATTTCATGGGCAACTAATGGCAGCTTCTGGTCACCAAAATTCAGATTGCAGTTCCTATAACCCTACTTAGCTTGAAGTTTGCCATTGTATGAGTCTAAACACATTTAGAACACATAGTACCTCTTTCTACACAGTTTGAAAAGCCAGTAGAGCCTGTATTTGAGTTCCCAATCAGTTGTCTGCTTCTTGCTACCCATATTGACTCTGACCTTCATCACTGGTCATCACGCTTCCTTTTCAGTTCTCACGGGCTTGTAACCCTGACTTCTACCTGTTCCTGCCCTTGCTCTACCCTTTCTTTGAACCTTTAAACTTCCACTCCTTGCATAAATGCCCAGTATTGTGGCAATTGAAACATTCTCAACTTTTCTCTTATCAAATCCACATGCATTTTCCATCCTACTCGTGGTTTTTTCTACCTGTCTTCTTGGTACGAACTTCTTAATCTTTATAGCAGTATAGCAATCTGCCAATTCTATATCCATTTTCTTCCTAAATTCCAGGATTTCATCACTTTTGATCTAGGTCTTAATGTATCAATTCCACATCATCAGCATTTGTGGCTAGAAAAGAATGGATAAAATTCCCTCAGTAAGACCCAGGGAAGTAGCAGTTTGTTTTGCTTGAAGAGGGATAAGTGGTCTAAGAAATATAACTGCTGAGCTGTGGCTTGCGCTTATGCTTGCTTGAAGTGCTTTGGCTTGTGATAGACAAGCTACATTCTCAGATGCCTTGGGAAGAGATGATGTCTTTTGGTTTGTCTTGCTCAAACGAACTCAGGATTATATGTATAAATATCTATTGACAGGTGTCAATATTCTTCTTTGTTCTCATTGTCATGGCTTAGACTGACCATGCGGAGAAGGACTCAAAAATTGTGATTTGCGTTTCATCTGTCTCACCAACGCAAGGGAATTCCAATTGTGATAGGAGTTTTTGGAATACCTATCATACACTTTTTTCTAAGTTTCCTTACTCGACGAAGATAGAAATGCCTCCAAGCTGTTGTTTCAAAACAGCTTTTTGCATTTTCTTCGAGTTCGCATTACCACCAAACCTTGTCTTGATGGCTGCCCAGATCTCTTTGGCATCATCCATGCCATGAAAACGTCTGAGATGATCTTTTGGAACAGCCATTAGCAGTAGAGTTCTTGCTTTCCTTTCTTCTCCTCAGCTAAACAATTCTTCTGCGTGGTTTGGAGGAAGAACACTGTATACACATCTTACCTTTGGATGGCTTAATTTTAGCTAATGTGTCTAGAATTGGTACATAAAGATGCCTTACACTCCCCCATTATCCCATAATCCTCATCATTTTCATTTAAAAAAACACACACACACCTTGGTGTGTGCTTGTGTTCGTCCGCCCCCCACCAACAACAATCCACCATAAAAATTTCAACTTTGATCGAGAACGTGATAATCCGGGTTGATACGAGTGTTTGGGTATTCATTTAAACAATGTTTGGGTTGTCCGGTTCGTGTTGAAATATACATTTTTGAAGATTTTCTTGTAAGTTTCTAAATTTAAATTTCATTTGTCCTTTTGGGTTTATTTTAATGCATATATGTTAGTTGTACAAGTTGATCATTGTGAAAATTGATTTTTTAAAATGAAACGAAAGAAAAGGATGTGTTTGGTTCGTGTAATAAAAGAAAGAAAAAGAGGGTTTTTGTAGTTTTGATGTTGTGGTCGTGATGGTTGAATAATATATGTTGCTAAATAGCTTATTTTTGATAAGTAGCTTGTATGGCTTATTCAGGCTTATTTTTAAGCTATTTCTTGGCTTATTTGGGCTTATATGCCACGTATAGTTTCCCAAAATCACTAGGAAAGTGATTTTGATTATTTTTGTGTTATGGCGTATGTTGTGGATTATTTTTGAGGCTTATGGTAGTAACCAAATGCGATACCTTATTAGCTTATTTTTAAGCTTAATATACGTATTTTTGAGCTATTAGACTCACGACCCAATAAGTCCATTTAAGCCGCGGCTTAATGGAGGGGCTTATTGTGGTCCAAATTATTTTTCACATATTAGTATGAGCTTATATATGTAAATGGACCTTGGTTTTGCACTTGGATAATATTTTGTACTTATAAATGTCCTAATGGACCCTTGTTGGGCCCTAAGGCCCAATAAGCGATATTTAGTCGTTATGAGAGTTTTGTCGGACTTTTGAAAGTGGAAATGTATTTACGAAGTGACATTGAACGATATTTTGAGAAAAATGTTTTAGTAAACATTAAAGATTGAGATTTTGAAATTTTATCAAAAAGTGTCGAATTTGTGAAAATTGTTGAAAATGAGGTTTGAAACCTTGGAAAACGTTGTATAAACGTACGGGTCATGTCAAAATTTCGTAAAAAGTTTATACTTAGAAATTTCCCTAAAAACATGATTTTTGATTTTAAATAATAAAATATTATTTAATTATTTTATTTATTTAATAAATTCACTAAAAGACGAAAAATATTTTTTTTTTCCCGAAACTTCTCTAATGTGTTTATTATGAGTAAACGTTTTATTTTTAACTGTATAATGATTATTTTGAGGTGACTAAGGTTTACCGAATGGATTTGTCGAGATATATTTATACTTATTAAATATAAATATTTATTTATATTACTTATCTATTTTCTCTAAATAGTATAAGTATGTGTTATCGGGGAGTGAGATTGATATGATTGTGGGAATAAGTTGTCAACTAGCACACCACTAAATTATTTTGGGTAATTGTACAACGCGTTTAAACTCTATGCATCAAACGTGAAGATTGTTTGGAATTGGATGATTAAATTGGGACATTAACTGGACTAGGTCGTGTGCGGGGCGTCGTGGCATTAGCTTGTGTGATTGAGATTTGGTTGCTAAAGACTTGCTTGAGGTGAGTTCTCGTAGCCTCACTTTTTACTGTTTTTCCGTTGGGGGAAAATGATACTCAAATGTGTTTTGAAATGTTTTGAATTGAACTGTGCGAAATGTGGTTTTGTTTTTGGGACAAGATATGTGCTTATGACTGTTATGTGAATATTATGCATGATTATTAGATCGGATGGGTATGCCTACCCAGTGTTGTGAGATTTTTGGATCGGATGGGTATGCCTACCCAGTATTTGTGTGATTATTGGAGCGGATCGGTACGCCTACCTAAGTTTGTGTGAGGTCCTGTCCTAATATTAGTGCTCTAGCTGGTAGGCCCTTTAGGTGCGTAAGTGACATATTGTGATTGACTAGCGGGGATGCTATGTCTTGGATTGTTAGCATATATTCACTGTCATATAGCACTATTGTCCAATGTTGAAATATTGGCACAACTTTTGGGTTTAAGGTCAAACCTACGAGCTCACCAACATTATTGTTGACGTTTTCGAGTATCATTTTCAGGTGAAGTGAAAGAAGAGTAGTTTGGTGATTGTGATAGCAGACTTAGAAGTATCCCGTGTGGAATTTTGTTTGAAGTCTTGCTTGCTTGTTGTTTGATTCTAGTATTTGGATGTTTTGGATTAAGTTTGGATTTTGGTCCCTTGTGTGGGCAGTTGAATAATTGTAATAGATAGTGGATTTTAGATGCGATTTGAGACATCACTCGAGGTTGTTCGAGGTTGATGGTATTCATAGCACTTTGAGTTTATGCAATGTAGTTTTCTCTATTTTATATCTTATGTTATGATTGATTATTATGTTGCATTCTCGAGTTTCCGCCTTTGTCGAGGGGTGACAGTAAAGTCTTGAGTTTTTGAATAAGGTCATCATGAGTGATTTACCAATTTCTGATGATTCAGACGAGTAACGATCTTAAAAGGATACAAAAATAGATAAATGTCTTTGGTAACTTATAAAGAATCTACTGACAAAAACTTTGTATTCCCTTATTCTATCAAGTTACCCAAGTGACCAAACGTATCATATTTTTAGACTACATAAACTGTCAGCTTTCTTCTTTTGCTCGCATCTCATATGGTGCTTGCTCCGTCTGATGATGTTGAATCTCTTTTTCTCTTCTTTTGTAGATACAGACTCATCTTCATTACATTAAAGAGTACATACACGTTGTACAGACACAGAACATAACAACAGCAATATGGCTATTTATTGGAAACAACGCTCAAGGTCAACTATGGCTGGGTGCAGCAGCAGGTTCTCTAAGTAGGCTCGCTGATTTGTAGAAAGAATCGAGGAAATTTATGGACATGAGGTTAGGGTGCTGATTTTTTTTGTTACTTAGGATCAATAGAGATTGTGAAATGGGGGGCTTTTGGAACAAGCTTGCTACTGTTGGTGATGCGATTATAGTTTATGTGATGTATCTCAATGTGTTTTGGTATTTAGTTATTTAGATGTGGTGACGATTAATTATCGAACAACAAAGAAACCCCTATGACGAAAAACACAATACATAAAACGAGTAGGTGAACTTTTATAGGATAAAAAACGTAGCTGAACTTTTATAAGATAAAACACAATAAACATAAGCAAAGTGCGGGTTTTTAAATCTTGTTTAAAAAAAGTACGATAATAAAATATCATCTCACTTATTAAAGTATCTTCTAACTCGTTGAGACAATAAATTAACTATTATTTTAAAACATCTGGAATGCACAAACGATGTCCTCCCACAGAGTCCCACTTCTTTTATACGGAGTGATGACATTATCTAGTATTTTGAACTAGGGGTTAGTAGAAATCGCACCGCAAAAAACTGAATCATAAAAATCGCACCACGACAAGAATCGATGGATCGGTTTTAAGAAAAAAAAACAGCAAAATGTGGTGCGGTTGTGGTTTTACTCGTAAAACCCAACCACAAAATCGCACCGCACCGCACATTGATTATTTAAAACTGAAAAATGGCACATTGTTTATTTAATGTGTGTTATAAGGCTTCTAGTGCATGTTATCATTAATATTCTTATAAGTCATAAGTGATATGTGTATTTGCATTATATATGAATTGTTATAACAAAAAAAAAAATTCTAAATCAAAAACCGCAAAAACTCACATTAATTATATAAGTCATAAGTGATGGTGCGATGCGGTTAAAACCTGCATAAACCGAAACCCAAAATGTGTTGCGATTCAATTTCTATATATTTTTATAGAAATTGCAAGCGCGATTACGGTTCGTCTTTAGTCAAAGCACCAAACCGCACCATGCTCACCTTTATTTTGAACGTTAAAAAAGAATAAAGCATAAGAGTATATAAGACTTATGTATAACAATAATTGATAAAGAACAAAGACATGTTTTTTGGAGTCTTAATATATTATTCCTTTGGATTAAAAGGCATGATTTCCTGCAACAAATGCTTTGTAATACCTGGCCCGACCCGATTTTATTCGGGTTGTAGTTAATAATCCTGAGTTTTATTTTCGGGTTTTAGGATTCCCGGGTTTTGTTTCGAATCTCATTTATTTATCCCTCTCACCCCTCTTCTCCATCTATGCTCGAGTAAATGTGCAAAAAAAAACACTCATCCCCTCTTTGTGTTACACACGTGTCTACTCCACCATTACCCTAATCTGCTCCCACTCACCACTCCCTCTCTAGAAGCACGCATAATTCCATACTTCTTGAAACTTCTTACCTCCCTCTCTAAAAGCACACATGATTCTCTCTCTAAAAAATACCCAGTCTTTTCACCATAAACCTATACAAAAGTTCAAGATTTTTTGTCTATGACATGCTGGCATCCTTAACATGCTCGAAAAATCACCAGGTTGGTTATTTTTACCTAATTTTTGTGCAGTTATGATATGAATTGGGTTTGGTTTTTGGATTGTTGCATGAATCGATACTTCAAATCTATAAAAAAAATTAGGGGTTTTAATTTTTGTGTTTGTGTACCTTAGATGATTGGATTATGTGGTGAAAATTTTTGGTTTTTAGGATTGTATGTGGTGAAGCTGCGAAACAAAAAATTCTTCAAGATGAAAGGTCTGTATATTTTCTTCAGGCTGTGCTTTAAATTTTGGTTTTTAGGATTGTTAAATTTGAAAATAAAGTATATTCAAAGTTGTAAAACCAAATTTTTTGACCTCATTACGTCTGCTACTTGCCGCTTATTAATCATTATCATATAATAAGCTATGAATAATCATGGAAGGAGAGTGTTTGGATATACTTATGTTGCCAAAACCGAGAACAGATGATTAATCTCATGAGCCTTAAAATAAGCTTAAACAAACATCCCATTCATGTATTAAAAATAAATTTTACCTATTATTTGTCACAGCCAAAAACGCGTAATGACTGTGTATGCATAAATCGCGTAACAGAGTAAGTTTGTTATGGAAGACAAAAATTTTAGTTCTAGATTTCTATCGGTCCATGAAATGCTTTGTTAATATTACAACTTTGGGTTTGAGATTATTGGGGGTGTTTGTTTAAACTTATTTGTGCTATTAATGATCATATTGTTAGTGAATGTATATGTTTTTGTAATTATGGCTATTGATGACACGCGTGTTTTAATAAGAGCATTGCTTTTTTTGGGGTCAGGATAACTTGGATGAAACATCTAACCGATGCGGTTGTTGCGGCTGCGAGAAATTCACTTGCTGAAGCATACCAGAAATCAAGACAGTTGTTGCTGCAACTGCAATAAATGCACCCGGTAAACAAAAACTTTTACATCTGTTTTGTGTCGGTATTAAAGGATTTGTTGTAACTCTAACATCGGTTGTGGATTACTATTCAGCTCCTCAAACAACAACTAAAACAAACGACACAACAGCAAAAAACTATTCCGCTAAGCCAAAAGGGGAAAACCAGTAAACCAGTAGCTTTTCATCCTCTTGAAGATGAAACAAGCAAAGTACGAGAACTGATTGGGAAGGAGTTTGTTGCAATAATGGCGAGTGGGACCATCCGTGCCAACGAGGCTTAAGAATATCGAGGAAGGTAATAGCATAGATGGAAATCGATTGAAGCTTTCTAGATTACTAGTGAAGAAGATTCAAATTACTGTAGGACAAGAGTATTCAAGGTATAAATGTACAACCACTATAAAATTTAGCTTATGCTATTAGCACTTTTATCAGAATTCGCATTACTCTACGTCGTGTCTCTTGCAACAATTAGGTTATTGGGTAACTTGGCATGAACTCACTTGCAGATCGCCAAGTACAAAACAGTAGAAGAAATATATAGGTATGTTTGTGATTTATTCACATAATAGTCGACATTTAGAACCCATAATACTTGGCTATTTCGATAAGCTGGCATTATTTTCTTTTTTTAAAGGATACTGCCCTTTTCAATAGTTAGTAGTTTACTATAAGATAAACGAAAATGTAAATTAGAATGGTAGTTTTTACACTTATACATTTACGTTTCCATATACGGTTCAAAAAATAGGTCATTACTTATTGAAATTGATGCAAATTTTCTAACGTGAATTTTGTGTTAGCCTGGATTTTATGCTCATCATGAGCTGTATAATTGCATTCCATAATTAGTTTATCCTTATCTGTATAATTAATATTCCTAGCTGTATCCTATTTGTCTTGGGCTCAAGCCCATATGTATTGTATCTATTTATACAGTTTGGGAAGCAATAATAAAACACATGAGATTATCCCTTCTTACATGGTATCACGCCTTCTTCCAAAAAAAATCAATCCTGTAAACCTACAACCCACCTATCGTTTATTACTATGTGCTAGATCACACTTTGATTTGGTCATGCAAAGGTCACGCCTGTGTTTATCGTGCTTTAGGTCACGAATTATTTGGTTTTAACATGCTAAGGTCACGTCTAGTTTATCTTGTTTCTATGGTTATCGTGCTTCTTAATCACGCACTCAAGTTTTCATTCTGTTGTTTTTGATTTACACCCTAGAAACCCTTTGAATCCTAAAACCCTTCGTATATAGTACCCTACCTACAAACCCTAATACACCTTTACTACAAACTCTAATACACAGTATCATCCATACAAACCCTAATAAACCCCTACCTATAAACCCTTAAACTCACGATTTAAGGTACTTAAGCAATGACAGTACCAATGTTTACTAAGACTCGTGGGACAAATGATAGTGACAGTTTCAATGAACTTTTGGCTAAGCTACTTAAGCAATTAAGCAATTTGGAGGTCTCTAATACTAATTCTTGGCCTGTTGCATTTACTATTGGATCTATTCCTTATGTTGACCCAACTATAGGCCCAAGCCCTCCACCTGGGTTTTTAAACAAGCCCATCATATGCCTTACTATAGCCTTCCTACTATTGGGATTCATTATGCTAGTCCACTAGGTTATTTAATGCCGCAGTCCAACCCATCTCCACCAGGCCCACATCTTTGACACCTCGTAAATTTCAGGTCAATATTTTTACCGATTTCGTTTATTATTTTAACTTTTATAAGTTACCTGTTAATTTGACGTTAATCCGGGAAGTTGTCCCGCGTAAAAACTAAAAATCGTTATCGGAAGCGTTTCGACGTTGGACTAAGCTTAATTTACGTGAATTATAATTAATAAAGTCATTTTATGTCATTTCGTGGTTTACGGATATTTACGTTTGCGATTTTATTATTTTTGGCGTGAGTTTATGTTTTTAGCGTTTTTTATCAAACGGGAACCCGGAAACATATCACCTTTGCATGTAAACTCATAATAACATATTACAAGTCTCCTAGTATAAAAATTCAAAATTTCATGTCCTCCCCTACCCTCCAATTTTCGGTGCAAGCAAACAAAAAGAAAAGAAGCCAAAATTTTAAGTCAAAAACAATATCACATGCATGTACTAACAAGGGATGGTGACCTTCTTGTCTTCATCCTTTCATGCATCAACATCTCTTACATATCACATGCAAACTTGGACCACTTGAGCACTAGTAAGTTTATAATAAACTTGGAGCCAAAGAAATGGTTTTTGGTCCCCCCCCCTCTTGCTCACTATTTGGTAGAACCACATGGACCATGGGGTTCACGGTTTGCAATTTTTGTTAGTCACTCATCAAGCCATGGTTCACTCCTTATCTAAACCCTAAGTCATTTTGGCACTATATATACTTCATATTCTCACAACCTAGGTCATTTCATACAGTTTGCCTCACCAAAAATTTGTTTTCTCCTCTCCTTTTTCTCTTTTTGGCCACGACACACAAACACACACAAACAATTCATAACTTTTGATTTCTATCAAGATTCACACATCTTAAACTTTATTTTATCAAGATCTAAGGTGTTTCTAAGAAGGGTTTCATTTGATTAAAGGTTTATTTCAAGGGTTTATAAGTTAGTGTTTGGTTTTTATATTTGGGTTTATCAAGATCTTCATCCTTCTTTCAAGATCTTTTGTTTCCATCTTGTTCTTCATCTTTGTTAGTAAACCCTAACTCTTTTCTTTGATTTCTTTATGTTCTTGTATATATGTTCAAGATCTATACATCCATATGTTTATGTTTTAATTTTCAAAGCTTATAAAGTAAGTTTTTATAAATAATAAAGATGTTGGTATTTTTATGCACTTATGTTGTAGTCTTGGCGAGATCGAGTGTTATTGTGTGTTGCAACAAAGATGGTGAAGGGATTAGGATAGGTTAAGAGTGGATTCTGTTGGATTGGTTTAGTAGTGAATGGGTTTAGGTTAGATTATGCACTATTGTGAAGTTTGGTTGTGTTTTTTGAGGCGTTTGCGAAAATAGTGCTTGCTGATCCGAATTTGTTTTAAGCTTTTCGGAAACTTAAAAATGTTTTCAATAGCTGAGAAGGTAATTTTTGGATAGCTTGTTTCGAATTGATAAGTTTTCATATCTCGAACACTAAAAACGCACTTAAAACGGCCGAGTTATGGCGAAATGAAACTTGAAACATTTTTCGGCAAAAATAGTTAAAAAGGGTGCTGATTGGAATAGGAAAATGGCTTTTCGGAAACTTTCGGGATATTTTGAGCTTTTAAAATATTGGCGAAACAAGTAATAACGCTAGTATATTAAGTAGGAACTTTTAAAAATGTCACTAACTTAATGTTGGATTTCTAAAACGGGAAATTTCTAAAAATGGAAACTTTTAGTATTTGTTAGTAAGACGAACTTAGAAAGTGGCGTTTAGGTTTCACTAATGTGTTTAGGGTAAATGGAATCATCGTATATTAGGGGACGATATTCACGTCCCGAAACTTAGAACTTTCCTAAAATAGAAACTTTCTAAATATAGTAACTTTCCGAAATTAGAAACTTGTCGTTAAAAATATCTTAATGTAACTATAAACCATATAAATTCTTAATGTCACGTTTTATTATATAAAAAAAGCACAAACACCTATGGATGTCTATTTTCGTTGAGCGTCTTATTCGATGTTTTGTATTTATTTCTCATTTTTGAAGCGCGTCTTTTAATTACGTCGCGGTTAGAGTCGTTCGATATCGTTATTATCTCCGTTGAATTATTTGCTCACCATTTGCTTAAAGTGAGTTCATAGCCCCACATTTTACTCGTTTTGAATAAATATTTTAATACTTTGGGGTGAGAAACATTGCTTGCTTTTAAAACTGGACACAAGTACTTTGCGTGAGAATTTTCTTGTTTACGTGTTGCCTAAGTAGCGTTTAAACCACTATTGCCTGAATTATCATGAACCGTTAATTACCTTTAACCGACTGGCTGGTTAAGTGAGAGCGAGTGAATAAATAGATCTATTGGGACTAATAATCTCCATCCGGGTTTGGTGATTTCTTACTGGTCGGGTACTTGACGGACTGTACAGGCCAACAGATGTATATCATGTCGAAAGTAGTTAGGTGGTCTTTGGTTGGAAACCTGTAAGGGAAAGACTTATATAGCAGTGTACATGCTATCTTCCACTATTAGCCTCAGTGTCATGATCTTAGTGCAACGTAAATTCCTGTTTATGTGAAGTTGTATCTTCTATAACTGTCACATGCATTTTGAAATCTTGTGGTCCACACTAATAATAATTGAACTAAACCTATGAATTCACCAACTTTATGTTGACGTTTTAAGAATGTTTTTCTCAGGTGCTTAACTTGGATGTCGTTGCTTGAATTATGTGAAGTCTTTTGCTTGAACCGGTTTTCAAGAATTTGTCTATGTTTTAAATACCGTTGTTGAAACTCATTTAAGCTTCCGCGTTTTAACTCTTAAATAATTTGAATTGATCAATGTAAAACTTATTAATATTTTAATTTAATGCAACAGTGTTTATTTTTAAAAACGTACCCTTAGAGGTCGTTCTTTATGCTTTGTACTTGAGATATTCATGAACGTCACTCCCCTGGACGCTTGTTCTGACGGGACCCTATTTGGGGGTGTGACAACATCAGTCGGCCCAATAGCCGGGTACCAATTCTCAGCCCCCTACTCAGTCTTTGCCTATGGGTTCTTCGGGTCAAGCTACTGGGTTGCCCTATGCTTTCACTACGGGTACCCTTCATGACCCCGCTTCTGGCGCTTGGAATTTTGATACAGGTGCGAGCTCTCATCTCAATAATTCAGTTTATAGTCTTAGTGAAAATTTTAATACGTGTATGTATCTGTCTGTCTCGGTTGGTAACGGTCATTCTATACCCGTCACTAATACAGGCCATAGTATTTTTCCAACTCTAACTATATCTCTTCACTTAAATAATGTTCTTATCACCCCTCATATTGTCAAAAATTTAATATATGTTCGTCAATTTGTTCGTGACAATAATTGCACTATCGAATTCGATGCGTTTGGTTTTTCCGTTAAGGATTTCCTGTCGCGTCGGGTGCTTCTCCGATGTGATATCACGGGGGATCTTAACCCAGTCACAGCTCCATCTATTATCCCTCATTCTTTCCTTGTTAGTCAATACACGTGGCATCAGGGGGTGAAGTGTTGCGCCATTTTGTTTCTTCTAACTTTATTTCGTGTAATAAAGATAAGCCTCCCGTTCTTTGTCATGCTTGTCAGCTTGGCAAACACATGAGGCTTCCTTTTGTTAGCTCCGGTACTGTGATTAGTTCTTATTTTGACAGTATTCACTCAGATGTGTAGACTTCACCCATTCCGAGTCTTTCAGGTTTTAAATACTATGTCTTGTTTTTAGATCATTATTCTTAGTTTGTTTGGGTTTATCCTTTGGTTAATAAATATGATGTTATGTTCAAATTCGTGTTATTTTGTAATTATGTTAGCACTCAATTTAAGTGTGAAATCAAGTCATTCCAATGTGATCATGGTGGTGAATTCAAAAACCGTCGCCTACACACCTTTTTTGCCCAAAATGGAATTCAGTTCCACTTTTCGTATCCCTAAACCTCTTAATAGAATGGGAAGTCTGAACGAATTGTTTGTACAATTAATAACCTCATTCGCACCCTCCTTTTCTAAGCAAACCTTCCACCAACTTTTTGGGTCGAAGCTCTTAATATGGCCACATAATTACTAAATATCTTGCCTTCAACTGCTATTGCTAATGACATTCCCTACACCCGTTTATATGGCAAAGATCCCAACTACACCCTTTTACGCATTTTTTGGTGTTTATGTTATCCTCACCTTTATCCATCTCACAAACTTAAACCACGTGCAACACCCTCCACTTTTTTAGGATTTGCCTCTTCTCATAGAGGGTATCGTTGCCTTGACCTACACACCAACAAAATAATTATTTCGTATCATGTCACTTTTGATGAAACTGTGTTTCTCTAAGGCTCTACCATACCCAAATCTACTTCCGCTTATAACTTTTTAGATGATACCTTTGATTTACACCCTACTATTCCAAAACCTACCCTTACCACACCAACAATTGGACAAACTGATCCCTTACCACACCAACAACATCCAACTGAACCCGCGGCCCAACAGTCCCCTACCGCAGCTCAACCAACACCTGCTTCCCCATCTTTGGCCCAACTCCATTCACCAGTCTAACAGCCATCCCTCGTGGCCCAACATACACCAGTCCAGCTTCAATTCTCCCCTACAGCTGTCCTGCACCAAACCACAATAGTTTCGGTCCAAAATCCCCCGGTGAACCCAAACCCTAACTCGGTTCACCCCATGGTTACGCGTTTTCGTGTCGGGACAAACCATCCCACTGAGCGTCTTAATTTACATGTGTCTTCGGTCTCTTCTTTACCAAAATCTTATTGTGATGCGTTTAATGATCCAAACTGGCAAAATGCTATGCGTGATGAATATACTACACTTATTAAAAACAAAACTTAGACTTTAGTACCTAGACCACTGGATACCAATATTGTGCGTTGTATGTGGCTTTTTCGCCACAAGTATCTGTCAGATCGCACGCTTAGTCGCTACAAAGCACGTCTTGTAGCGAATGGTAGTACCTAATTAGAGGGGGTTGATGTTGATGAGACTTTCAGTCCGGTTGTTAAACCGGGTACTATTCGGACTGTTCTTAGTCTAGCTACTTCTCGACATTGGTCGATTCATCAACTCGATGTCAAGAATGCTTTCTTACATAGTGATCTTTCTGAGACTGTTTATATGCATCAGCCTCTTGGATTTTAGTATTTTGTTCATCCTGATTATGTGTGTTTGTTACAGCGGTCTCTTTATAGGCTTAAACAAGCCCCCGAGCTTGGTTTTCAGCGGTTTACATCTTATATTACTCGAGTTGGTTTCTCATAGTCGCTGTGACTCCTCTTTATTTATCTACAGACAAAGGACTGATATTGCTTACTTGTTATTGTATATAGATGATATTGTTCTCAAAACTTCTTTTGAGAGTTTGTTACAGCAGGTTATTAGATCATTACATCAGGAGAGTTTGCTATGACAGATCTGGGCCCGCTCAATTATTTTCTAGGTATATCGGTTACACGTGATTCTTCAAGATTGTTTTTATCTCAGAAAAAATATGCAGTTGAAATTCTTGACAGGGCTCACATGGTTAATTGTAATCCTAGTCGGACTCCCATTGATACCGAGTCTAAACTAAGAAGTGATGGTGATATGGTTTCTAATCCAACTCTATATCAGAGTCTTGCATGTTCTTTACAGTATCTCACCTCTACTAGACCGGATATTTCTTATGCAGTACAACAGGTGTGTCTTTACATGCACGATCCTCGAGAGCCTCATTTCTCTGCCCTCAAGAGAATTTTGCGCTATGTTCGTGGTACATTGGATTATGGATTGCAGTTATTTTCTTCATCTACCACAGATTTGGTTGCTTACTCCGATGCAGATTGGGCTGGTTGTCCTACTACTCATCACTCGACTTTAGGGTATTGTGTTTTTCTTGGTAACAACTTACTCTCTTGGTCCTCTAAACATTAGTTGGCGCTTTCTCGTTCTAGTGCGGAGGTAGAGTATCGTGGTGTTACCAACGCCGTTGATGAGACTTGTTGGTTACGCAATTTACTGCGTGAGTTTCATACACCTTTATGTTCCGCTACGCTTGTCTACTGTGATAATGTTAGTGCAGTTTATTTATCCTGTAATCCGATTTAACATCAGCGTACGGAGCACATTGAGATTGAAATACATTTTGTTCATGATTGGTTGTTGCTGGTTAGGTCCGAGTTCTTCATGTGCCTTCCAGTTATCAGTATGCCGACATTTTTACCAAAGGGTTACATTCAGCTATATTCGAAGAGTTTTGCTCCAGTTTGAGCATCCGGTGTCCTCCCGTTCTAACTGCGGGGGAGTGTTAGCCCGGATTTATGCTTATCATGAGTTGTATAATTACATTCCATAATTAATTTATTCTTATCTGTATAATTAATATTTCTAGCTGTATCCTAGTTGTCTTGGGCTCAAGCCCATATGTATTGTATCTATTTATACAGTCCGGGAAGCAATAATAAAACACAAGAGATTATCCCTTCTTACATTTTGAACCTTTTTTAAGCAGAAAAGCGCAATAAAAAGTGTAATATTGCAATTTGCCTGATGTATATAGACAAGATGACAGAAGCCAAGTTTCTACTGAGTGCGGTTAAAAATTCAAACAGAAGTCGTGATCTGGATGAAGAATCATATGGAAAGTCTTATGAGCGTGCGAACCATGTGAGAAGATGAAGATGAGTATGCTCAGGTATATAAGAATTAGTCCTTCTTTTGGTTATTTTTAGTGAGATTATGTATACGGATTTAAGTTTAGTTAAAAAAATTAAAACTTTGTCGATATTTTGGATCAATTTGAGATAGAAGTGTGGTTTGAATGTTACTAAAATTTCTGATTTGACATCTTTTTAGGTAGTCAGTTGTTTGGATGAAGCTATGAGAGTGCAGGAATGTTGGCTTTATTGATTTGATGATTACAAAACTACATGTGCTTAAATAAAGACGAATGAAACAACAAGGGACTAATTCTTTTACAATGGAATTCTACAAGCTGGTGGAGAACATAAAGATTGTAGAAGATATTGATCAAGATTTAAATGATTTAGTTTCCTTATCTATTTTAGTTAGCTTCCTTTGTAAGTCATGATCTCTCTATATAAAGAGATCATAGACACATAGTTTTAGCATCCAGAGAAGTGTGTGTACACAAGATACAATGTAGACGTCTAGCTAGTTTGTGTGGTGTAGCCTCAAGGTCAAGGTAACTTGATCTCTATTACAGGTGGTAACACGATCTATACTGATCATATAGATTTGAGGCTTGGTGAAAACGTATGGTAATAAAACCTTGTTCAAATAACATTGATGTTCTTTATTTAATTCCGTTGTGCATATTGTTATCATTGTTATTGTTAATCCTAGATATAAGATCTAAACAATCTAAGCTTAAACGATCTTTAGACTCAACAATTGGTATTAGAGCCACGCGGCTCTTGATCTAGGATCTACAAGGTGTGTTTGATGTCGAGTTTATGAAGAAAAGAAGGTTTAAGTTTTCTGTTTTGGATATTAGTCACATTCGGCAACATTAGGGTTTGTTAAACCCTAATTATAATCAAAACAGAAAGCATGTTTTTGTGTATAAATGACAAATGACATCAAGGGCAATAAGTGACAACAAGTGTTTCTTGGGTTCGATATCATGTTGTGTTACAGTATAACTCGATGCTTCATTTAGGAGGAATGTAATTGTGACGGTATTAATGACAGCTTTGTGACACTAAGAAAATAGAAGTCATCTGGTTACTTAAACAAAGCGTATCCTGAAACAGTGGTTACAAGTAGCTATTGCTCGCGTTGTTGTTTCTTACTGCAAGAATACATGAAGTTTTGTTGGCTCTTGTTGTTTTACACATCTAAGCTTAGTCTGAACAAGAGAAGAATCAACAAGTATCAACATGATGAAGGTACAAAGAAGTAGCAGACATATAAGCTGATAATTAGAAGTATAGATGTTAATGTTGTTAGTTATGTTTTAGTGCTGCCAATGGCAGTTAATACTGCTAGCCTTATCTTTGAAGGTTAGTGCTGCTGCTTATGATTATTAGTGTTGCTTATGTAAGTTAGTGCTGCCAAGAGACGTTAATACTGCCAAATAACTGGTTAATGCTGCTAAGGAAGATTAGTGTTGCCAGTTCATGTTAGTGCTGCTATCACTAAGGGTTAATGTTGTCAGTTTAGTTTCTGCTGCTAGGGTAAATGTTAGCAGTTACTACTGTTGAACTTAAACCAAGGTTAGTGTTGCTCATATACTTAATACTGCCAATAGAAGGAGTTACTACTATTGGTTACTACTGCTTGGTTTAAGGGGAAGCCAGTGTGTTTGGATTCAAATTCACTTAAAATTTATAAAGGTTAGTTTTGGAATTTATTGGATTAATTGGTTACGAAGAAGATTGTTTATCACTTATTTGAAGTTGAAGTGGAATTACTTGGGTACGTGTTTTATCATATCTTAAACGGCTTACAACGTTTAAATATAACTTGTTCGTGCTTACAATGTTGTGACGAAGACTTGAGAAATCTAGCAAAAGTGTGTGATTTTTCTTATGGTGTTCAAAGCTCACATTTGCTATCACTTTGGTTATGTGTCTCATAGAAGATGGGGATTTTTGTCAAGAGGTTGCGATCTATTTATATTTCACAGATTTATTTATAATTTTGACATCACATGGATAGTACAAGATATAAGACACAAGTTTGGGTTATTCTACTTCTACATCAAGTTCGTTATACTTAGTTTTCTTCATCAGTGATCATTACATAGAGCCTACAGAATTTGAAGATTCAAGAGATGGTTAACATATTTTTCAGGGGAAGCTTATTGTTAACATGTTTAACCATCTACATGCACCACTTGAGGGAAAGTGTTTCGTTACTACCGCTGATCTTTATTACAACTGCTAGTTTATATTTCTACTGCTCAGATTCATTTTTCTTATTGTGCGTAATGGTGGGAAATTTGAGTATTGGAAGGCTAGATTAGTAGTTGTGGTATATGATTTGTAGCTGTTATGATCCAAGTTTCCTATATGTAGAAGACCCCTCTTTGATGATTACAAAAAGGGGAAGAAGATTACAGGTTTATTGATTTGCAGCTTATTGTGTGTGGTGGCATGTTCAAGGAGATCATAAGTCAAAGGGAAGCATTAAAGATTGTTTCACTCATGGAGATAGTTTTGTAATATCAAATAGGGGAAGATTGTTGGGTTTATTGATTTTATGATTACAAAACTACATGTGCTTAAATGAAGACGAATGAAACAACAAGGGACTATATCGTTTACAATGAAATTCTAAAAGCTGGTGGAGAACATAAAGATTGTAGAAGATATTGATCAAGATTGAAATGATTTAGTTTCCTTATCTATTTTAGTTAGCTTCCTTTGTAAGTCATGATCTCTCTATATAAAGAGATCATAAATACATAGTTTTAGCATCCAGAAAAGTGTGTGTGTATGTACACAAGATACAATGTAGACGTCTAGCTAGTTTGTGTGGTATAGCCTCAAGGTCAAGGTAACTTGATCCCTGTTACAGGTGGTAACACGATCTATACTGATCATATAGATTTGAGGCTTGGTGAAAACGTATGGTAATAAAACCTTGTTCAAATAACATTGATGTTCTTTATTTAATTCAGCTGTGCATATTGTTATCATTGTTATTGTTAATCCTAGATATAAGATCTAAACAATCTGAGCTTAAAAGATCTTTAGACTCAACAAGGAAGAAATAAATGACAATGGGTTGAAAGTGAGAATAGCAAAGGAGGTTGGAGCAAATCAGAAAAGGATTAAGAAAGAGCTTGAAAAGCAAGATGTCTTGAGGTGAAAGGTATTTATTTTCCCTCTCAATTCATTTAGATGCAATAAGCACATTGGGGGGGGTCTGAGGTGGTTATTCTAAAGTGATTATAAAGCTATAAGCATAACCTAAAAATATGCTAAACTTTACAAACAAATGTATTACCTTAAAGGGTGTTTGGTGTTGTTCTTCTAATGAGTTTTTCTGCTTACAAAAGATATGTTGTTTAGAGAAAAAGTAAATTAGATAAGCAATTCGCACTAGGCCATTCTAAACACCCTTTAATATCTACCTTTTTTATCTTATTAATCAGTTGCCGATTTTAAAGTGTTTATAGGATGATGGGCATTCTGTCAGGAATAAAACGAGACCAAGAAAGGGTATGATGCAGATAAGAAGAAGGAGTATAATGTCATGATCAGTCATGACCTGATAAAAAAAGGCTAGCATACCTCCTTTGCTATTTCTGCATTCACTGGTAAGATTGTTCTGTTGCAGTTGGCAAATAGAGATTTTTGCATGTTTTGATAGTTATATCGCTTCTGAATTCAATTTTAAGATTTAATTATATGTCAGAGTGTAATATGAGCTAAGAATGATCAATTCGTTACATAAAATGAAAGAAAGATGAAAATTTGTTACATTTTCTTGCAATTTTCCTAATTTGTGTTAGATTAATGCGGGAAACGTAGACTATTATACATGTTCTTTTCTCAGAAGTGGGCAGTTATGTGGGACATAATAAAATAGTAACGTGTGAGAGAATCAAGATGTTGCATAGATATGTCGGTTATTGTGTGTGACGAACTTATTTATAGGCTGTGTGTATAAACCATCATGATTTTGACATGAATGTGTTAGAACAGAAGTTCGAGTTGCACCTTGCGTCTTAAAGACAAGATTAAAAAAAGGGCCAAAGCTGTATTAAGGAAAAAATTAAAAGGTTACAACTATACTAAATTATATAACAAACTTTCTTTTTAAAGTTGGAAGAAAAACAGGTCAGACTACGTACACGCCTACACACGCTCATAAAAGCAGTTGCTATGGGTGCTGCTGTGGTTAGCGTGTCGGTGAGTGATATTGATGGTTGGACCACATAAAATAAGACGCAGTAAGGCATCAACTTTTATCTTTTTACCATTATCACATTGTTAACCCTTAACGTTATAACACCTTTGATTGTTCATTTCTTCTTATTTGTTGTGTCGACAGGCCTCAAGATCTCCGGTGATATCACCATCTTTACGCTTTAAGTTCATTGACACTATTGGCACATCTTCATGTGTTTTGTGCAACGCCTCCAGACGCATCTAGGAGATGACAATATCATGGACACGTGCCAATGAACCTATGGCTAAAGAGAATGCACAGGTTGCAACAAGTGAGATCGGAATAGCTGATTTAAATAGTTTAGAAAGAAAAAAAGTAACCTATAGATTTATTATCATGCAACAAAGTTTATTTATTTATATATAAGTAGCTCTATATAGCTTATGTTACAGTAATGCAATGCCACTTAATTGAAAATGGTGTATACGAGAATTTAAAGGTTGTTTGCACCTATCATTTAAAATACAACCCTACATTCTAAAATGTTCAGCTTAGCAGCTAATTAAGGTTTCTGATGAGGTGTCATTTTATACACTATTTTGGGGTCATTTAACCCCCTAAATCATGCAAATATGCCAAGATTATGTGCTTAATCGTTTGCTTTCAGATTTTTGGCGCTTGGATGGTATTTGGAGGAAATACACGTGACTTGGGCTCATTTGGAGAAGAAACGAATGAGATTACGGACCTACACAAAATCCATGAAGAAATAATGTTCTCAGAGCGTGGAGACGGTGTCGCGGGCATAAAGCGACGCCGTCGTGATCCATCTAGTGACGGCGTCAGGACGTAGCCGACTCAATGAGGATCTAGAATCATCCACGTAGCGACGACGTCAAGATTACAACGCAACGATATCTCTATATTTACTAAACCGATTTTAGGGTTTCAAGTGTGTAACTATGTATAAATTTTAGGAGACAAACCCTAACTCTTGTAGCAGTTTTAAATGTCGTTTTTAGGGCCTCAAAACCCTATTGTACTACCTTGAATCCATGTTTTAATTCAAGTAAGGTTATTTATCATTAATCATTCAATATGTCTATGTGTTGTGTGATTGATTTATCTCTTTGCTTTCATTATAACATGCGAGGCTAAACCCTCCTTTGTATTTGCTTATGATTGCATGAAAGTCAGATTGTAGATCCTTTTAATGTTGCTTCTTGATTGATGATTGTGCGCGTTAGGTTCTAGAAAACCAGCTTTTATCTGTATCGCTGTAGACACATCCAGGGAAACGCGAGTGCATAGAAAGGATACCATCGGGTAACAGTCTTCATACTACCTTGCCCCTTTATATGGTTGATCCCTCTTAAGATATTTCACATGCATTTAATGTACTCTTAGGGGCCTTGTAATACTCTTCATACTACCTTACATGTGCGTTGCCTTAACAGAATATTAATTAGACGACGGGTTCGTGTAATCCGTTCATGGCCTAGGAAATACCTACACATATCATCACAAGTGGGACAAGGCAACAGGATTAGGAGAAGCAATCTGATAAGTAATGCATGATTGAGTAAATACATTTAATTATCATAAAGTTATCACCAGTAGAATAGATATTTGTTTAATTAGTAGTTAAATAAACCAACCTCTCAAACCATAGATTTACTTGCTTTCCTATAAACATAAACATACAAAAATAATCTTCTCTCAACCCCTAGAATTCTGTAAGACCGTGATCAAGCCTTCCCAACCTATTCCCCTATAGAACGATAACAACCCCCCGAGTCTTGCCTATACTACTACTACAACGGTTAGGTACTCTGCCTAGGGAGTTGTAAAACTTCTTGTAGAAGTCCCTTACGATAACCGCATCAGTTTCCTTTCTGCTTAACTTCATCGGGTAAAAGTCTTTCATACTACCTTGCCCTTTATATGGTTGATCACTCCTTAAGATATTTAAATGCATTTAATCGTAATCTTAGGGGCCTAGTAATACTCTTCATACTACACTTACATGATGCGTTTGCCTAACAGGAATATTATTATAGACGACGGGTTCGTGTAATCCGTTCATGGCCTAGGAAATACCTACACATATCATCACAAGTGGGACAAGGCAACAGGATTAGGAGAAGCAATCTGATAAGTAATGCATGATTGAGTAAATACATTTAATTATCATAAAGTTATCACCAGTAGAATAGTTATCTTGTTATTTAGTAGTGTTCATAATAACCAACTCTCAAACATAGTTTACTTGCTTTCCTATTAAACATAATCATACAAAAATAATCATTCTCTCTTTTAACCCCTAGGAATTACTGTAAGACCGTGATCAGCCTTCCCAACCTATTTCCACTTATAGAACGATAACAACCCCCCGAGTCTTTCCTATACTACTACTACAACGGTTAGGTACTCTGCCTAGGGAGTTGTAAAACTTCTTGTAGAAGTCCCTTACGACAACCGCATCAGTTTCCTTTCTGCTTAACTGTATTGTATGTGTAGAAATGTTAAATCAGGAGCTTATTCAAGCTGGAAATCAGAGAATGGATAAAACTAGTCAGACCATCGAACGCTCCAAACAGTTTACATTTTTGTTTTTCAATCTGTGTAATTGGTTGATCTCATCATTACTTATGACTTCAATAATATATATATGTACATGTAGTTCAAAATACAGTTGAAGTGGGAACTTAAACTGCTCGTAATCTAAGATAAAGTCGGGTACCATCGCTCAGGTACAACCTGTCCCTTAGTCATACATTAGTAACTTACGAAAGTTGTAAAAAGGAAAATAATACAGAACTAATATGGTACATAATGTCTCGAAGAAATTAAATATCTTTTTTACTAATGAAATTTTTAGTAGAAAGTAAATTTATTTACGGTATTTTATAGACAACATGTTGTACTGATGAATTGCAGCATGCTAGACAGCTTAGTCAATGATGCTCGGCTTTCTTGGCAGAACAGAATGTGCACGCATGAATGTTCAATTTGATTGAGTTCACTAATATAAAAAAATGAAAAATAAACTGCTAACTTAATGGTTGTTCCAACAAGATTGTAGAAAATGTTATCTTGGTACTTTTTTATTATTTTCACCAAACTTTTTAAATAAAGTTATACAATTACGTAAACTTTGATATTTATTTCAAGATGGTCTATAAGCTATTTGGAGCTATTGGCAGCTCACAACTGCTATTACTATACTAAATAAGAATTTCCAGTTTTGATGGCGACTGAGATTTGTGTCAGAGCTGCCGAGGGCGCGCCTGCAAGTCTTGGAGATTGTAAGTAGTATTTCTTTTAAATGTATTTTCTATTGCCGTATTACGTTCATTGCTCTAAATAAAGGATTATGTTTAGCCATGGTTAGAACTAATAGTTAAAAAATAGCTTATTTTACCAAATAATATCACATAGGTACATATAAAACACCGTAGATTGACCCTGACTTATAGCAACATTGACCTATAGCTACCAATTGAATCTTATAGCCATCCTAAAATTGAGTATAGATAGGCAGGAGGTAAGAGCTTGTATCTATTTATTGCATGCCTAAAAACAAGTTTGCATTGAGAAGGGATCGGAGATGAATGAAGCATCAAGGACGTCCGAGATCTAAACAAACTACTTATAGCAACATTGAAGACCCGCTGAACCTAGGAACACACAGGCAACAACATATTTATTACAAACACTAATTACATTTCCAGACTCCTATTCAAGCCCCAATCTCACAATGAAATTCCTCTTTTCATCCACTTTAGTCTGCATCTCTCTAGCCATCAACATCAAACGAGAATCCATTTCCATATCATCAAGCTGCATGCGCGTCATTATTTCAATACTTTCAACAACCTCATTAGAGCTGCCTTTCATATGAAGATCATTGATATATCCATCTCTTATCCTTACATTCTCACGCAGTTCACTAGATAACCTGTAGTAATCTTGCATCTTTTTTTGAATCTTCAACAACTTCCCTCCGAAACAGCACTGGCAATTGATCCCTGATGTCATGTGAATCAGAAGCACGTGACAGCTCTTGGAGCAGCGGTAACTGTGTGTTAGCCATCTTGCTAATTTTTTTAAAAGAAAAACAGGTACTGTGATTCAGACTTAATATAGCATAGAGTTATATAGAGGATTAGAATGCATGTTCAGCTTGAAAGGATACAGATCATGAAAATTTATAGCTACAAGTGGCATTTTACCATGGCATGCAAAATAAACCACTTATCTAAAACAATCTGCCATCCATGTTACCTTACCCGACTTTCTGCAAACAAAAAAAAGAAAAAAATTTAACAGAGGCAAATACAGTAGGTGAAAATGAAGTATTAACACACTTTGTTTAAAAAAGGAAGGTATACTTGGGAAAAAAAGGAATAGACATCGATATCAACTATTTTAAAGTTACGGTATTTCATGCTTTGCTGTTTTGACTCCATAAGTTCTTTAGGCACCAAATGTTTCTTTACAACATTAAAGTTGACTAGCCGTTACAGACTTTCTTGAACCGATGCTATTATTAGAACTATGCTATATGCATCCACTAGCTATATTGTGACTACATTGGTCCGCCTTTTAATATTAAGTTCAATGTTCAAACTATGCCTAATGATATTAGTTATCTAACATTTTTAATGTGTTACTATGTTTGCAGTTTAAAAAAATTCAAAAAGACAGTTTCAAGACCCAGTAAAAACAGCTCAGGAGTAGGAAATAGCTACGAAGGCGCAACGGGAAAACATAGCGACGGAACGAGCGAAAGAACTGGACAGCTGAAAGATACCGAATCTACCTGGAAGAACAATTATCTTAAGCTTTCCTCCTCATTCGGTGGGTGACGTTCTTTAGGTGATACATTTTTTACACAAGTGGCAATTTCATTGGGTTAGAGCAAATAAGAATAATACTTGACTAAAAATAAAATTGGGACATACGGGTCAAAAATTACACAAGGTTTATCTAAATATTTATATGGCCGTCCTAAACACTGATACCCAAGCTATCCACCCCAAAGTATTCAGGGACCGAGGTTGAGTTTAACGGGTTAAATTCAAAGTGTCAAACCATTTCATATTGAACGCCACACCACCAAAAGAGAAAGCAAAGCCTGCAATAAAAAAAGAAACAAAATATTTATATGGCCGTCCTAAACACTGATACCCAAGCTATCCACCCCAAAGTATTCAGGGACCGAGGTTGAGTTTAATGGGTCAAATTCAAAGTGTCAAACCATTTCATATTGAACGCCGCACCACCAAAAGAGGAAGCAAAGCCTGCAATAAAAGAAGAAGCAAAGCCATAAGCAAAGGAGGAAACTAAACCAGCAGGAAAAGAGGAAGGAAATGATGACAAAAAGTAAGAAGAGCTAATAAGAACTACAACTCTTTGATAATACGTAAGTTCAGATTAAATTGATATATATCATATTAAGATCAGTTTTGAAAGATCTTTAGAACCATGTACCACATTTGTATTTCTTTTTGGGTGCTCAACTATAACAAAAAATCAATGCAAGCAGTTGTTTGTGTGATTGTCACCTTTTTGGTTTGACAACATACATAGATTTTTGAATGTTAAAACTCCGCGCTTCGCAGATAAGCGCGAATTAAAAACCTAGTTAAACATTATTAGACAAGTGAGATATTTTGAACTTGTTGCATTTAATTCTTGAAAAGATAATATAACAAAATCAAATAGCAGTGATAGAATGATATAATCATTTTCATGAATATCTAAACTGATAGTTGCGATGCTAGACATAGTAATAACTTAAATATGTGATAATCATGTTGATAGTTAGTACATTTTAATATCCTTTTTTCTCTGATCCCATTATTGGAGATGAGGTGAGAATGTTGAAAAAATAGTAAGAAGTTTTACGAGTTTCGGTTTATTACTGATAAAAGGTTTTAGCATTTACCGACTAGAATTGTCAAAAGTATTACTCCATCTGTTTTGGGATGCCTTGAAATAACAGTATTATTATTGTCTCGATCAATAAAAAAAAGTTTAGTGAGTGATATTAATATTTAATTAGTTAAAAAGTGTAGTGGTTTTAGTTTTCTTAAACCGTATATTTTTTTTGAAACAATAATTTTAAGATAAAAGAATTACAATATTAATATATATACACATTCAAGGTTGAAAACGGCGTCGTTTTCAACCCCCTGCTACAGTAACCGGCCCATTGGGCTCCCACTTTGGGCCGGCCCATTTGACTTTTTTTTTTCTATTTTTATAACTAGGCAACTTAAAAAAAATTTGTTCAATACAAAATTACAAAAGCACTTATTTATTCAGATCAAAAAATATCCGCGACATGAGACCAAACACATAAGCCCATATAAAAAAAAGAAATTATTGCACAAAATAATTAAATTTTTTTTTGCTCGGCACAAAATAAGAAAAAAATTTACAAGAGTTGATTTATTCTGATCAAAAAACACCCACGACACGACGCCCAACACATAGCCGCACAAAAAACAAAATACAAAAAAAAAATAAAAAAAATAACGCCCCACATCAACGCGCGGCCAATGCTTAAAAAAACCCAACATCTATGATAAAAGAAACACCGCCCCGCAGCAACGCGCGGGCAACTATGCTTGTTTATCTACATCCTAAAGAGCGTTACACAGTAACACGCTATCGGACAAAAAATCAATAACTTAACAATCAACCCAAAAACCAACGGCCCAATAAGGCTCAATCGGAAAGCCTTTTGTTAGAATTTTTCTTTTTATACAAAATCCTCTCGAAGTTTTTATTATTTACGACTTTTTATAACAAACTTTATTTAACAAATATTTAACAAATACGTGACGATTTTTTAGATGAAAAATATACTAACATAAAGGCCTCTGGATTACGAACAAAATGAGTCCGATATTGATATGCTTCAGACGTGCGTATTATTTTATAAAAAATGTCGAAGTTTACTATTTACGACATTTTTATATAATAAATTTTATTTATTAAATATCTAACAAATACGTAGCGAGTTTTTTAACGAAAAATATACCGACATAAAAGCTTTTAGATTGCGAACAAATCGAGCCCAATATTGATATGCTTCAGACGTGCATACAATTTTATAAAAAAATATTGATTTTTAGTATATGTTTTTAGAAAGAAAAAAAGGAAAAAAAGTTTTAAAACACACCCTTAACTTACTTGATACTTTAAAAAAATACCTTAAAGTTTATTTAAAAAAGATCAACTAAAGCACGAATTTGATACACACTCATTTACCAATGCTTGATGATTCAACTATCAGCTATCATAAAAAAACAAATAAAAATATCCCCACCGCAACGCGCGAGCAAAATTCTTGCTCGTTTTACAAATAATCTCAATCTTATAACCTTAAGTTTTTATATCATTATAAATAAATGGTATACAATAATTATCAATGGTTTTATTTTTGTTATAAACTTACAGAATAAATTGCAGACTTACTTAAGGCTGGATGGAGTGGGTGACGAGTGGATCACCTTTGTGACTTACACAATGGTGGGTCACTTTTTTTTATATCCGCTGTATTTAAAAAAAGTTTTTTTTAATCCTTATTTTTTACCTATAAATACGGTTCTTGGAATTGGAAGTGGCTGTGGTTAAATGTAATGTTTTTATTATTATCTAATGTTTTTAATCTATGAATAAAAGTTTTAATTTAGTTTACGTTTTTATTAATTTTGTATTTATGAATAAAAGTAATTAAATAAAAAAATGATATGTAAGGTGAGTTTGGTATGAAAAGTGAGTGGTAAAGTTGAAGAGAGAAAGCTGACGTGACGCTGAGATGTAAGGTGAGCGAGAGCTCTCTACTCCATCGAGTCTACAAGCCAATTTTGTTATTTTTATTTATCCTATACGTTCAATTGTTCAAAATTTCAAACAAATTATATATTTTGTCAAGCAGCACTGTCCCTTGAAAGTGAAATGTGAAGCCGAGAAGAAACTGAATATCTAATCGCTCTTTGGTTGAACTTGGAGTAACATTTGTGGTTTATTATATGCATTATATGCATATACCATGTGTGAAATAAAACTATGTCGTTTTGACATAGTTTGCTACAGTGGTGCTACAGTACCGGCCCATTGGGCTCATACTTTGGGCCGGCCCATTTGACACTTTTTTTTTGTTTTTGTTTTTCTTTAACTAGGCAACTTTAAAAAAAAAAATTCTCGCCACAAAATAGGAAACAAAATTACAAAAGTACTTATTTATTCAGATCAAAAAATATCCGCGACATGAGACCAAACACATAAGCCCATATAAAAAAAAGAAACTATTGCACAAAAAAAAAATCTTTTGCTCGGCACAAAATGAGAAAAAAAATTACAAAAGTATTGACTTATTCAGATCAAAAAATACCCACGACATGACGCCCAACATATAAACCAATATAAAAAAATAATATTAAACATGAGACCGGAAAAATAAAGCCGCACAAAATACAAAAAAACAAAAAAAAAAAAAAATTTAACGGCCACATCAACGCGCGGACAATCATGGTTAACACAGATTACCCAAATCTTATAAAATTATATTAAAAAGAACCCAAATACCCAAAAAAACAACCTTTAACCACATAATTTTTAAAAAATTAGCACACGCAAACCACACTTATAAAACTTTAAAATCTTACCATACAAATTAAAAAAAACACCAATATCTGTAATAAAAGAAATACCGCCCCGCAGCAACGCGCGAACAACTATGCTTGTTATAACATATATGTCAACTCTTGTCTACTAAAATAAGTACAATCTTTATTTATTTTTTCTTATAGTGATAGTCAAACACGTGTGGTTCTTACACAAATAAAAAACACATAAAAATCACGTGAGTTTTAATGCGAGTAGGTATCAACTATGTTGTGTTTTACAGCAAATGTCTCAAAAGTTGATCGAAATGCATGTTTTATCCACCACGGATAAATTAATGCGAGTAGGTATCAACCATGACCCCATGTTCTCATTATGGTCATGCTCTGATGCTCTACCGCTCTACCCTCTTAGTTGAGCGACACGTATCCCATAAAGTGCATTTTGTATTGGCCCACACATCTCTGGGGTAGCCCACCACTTATTGTAAGATTACCCAAATACCCTTATAGTACTTTTTTTGTTTTATTGTACACGTCGGATGCTCTACCGACGACTGCTCTACCGGCGGTGATGATTTGATAGTTTTTCATTGGGAAGGTATCGAATTTCTTTTACTTTAATCTTTTATGAAAATTCCAACCTCATTCAAAATCTTTTTCACATAGTAACACACACACAACATTTCCAATCAAATGCAATGGTAAGTTTTTTCCCTACATATCTATAATTCTTGACATAGTAAACCGAATGTAATGGTAAGTATATTGATATGTAGATCTAAAATTGTTGGTACTGGGTAGTGTTGATATTTTAGTTTAATTTTGGTATTGTCGATTTGATTTAGTTTAGTTTTGGTATAGTCAATTTGATTTCTTAGTCATTTTATAAAACTGTAAGCCACCATTTATAGCGTTTAAGTAGCAAGAGGTTGGTATTTCCACATGATTAGGAACATGATATTTTGGGTAATCATGTTTATAAACTGTAAGCTCACCATATTTATTGGGTTTGTTAATCTTGTTTCATGGGCAATATATTTGAGTGTTTATTTTTGATGAACTGATTATATCAAACAATTTAGATTTTCTAATTTAGTTTGTTCAATTATCATTGAACAATTGCCTTAGTCTATATGTTTTGCGTCATGTCTATCTATTATAAATCTAAATTACCGGAACTAATACTTTATTTGATAATATAGGAATATCCGGCTAAGATTTATGTTAGAAGCAAACTTCATTACTTCCCGTTAATCAAAGATAGACTGAATGAAGCCCGTCGTTCATTATTTCACACAACATGTTTCGGACCTTAGCTTGATATAACGTACGTGGAGAACGATGATGGTATGATCCATTATGTTCTTCAAAAACAGTGTTGTGCTGACTATGATAGCTTTGACTTGCCACTCATATATAATGTTAATGGCCATAATCTTCATTTTGGACAGTGTGAGTTTTGCCTAGTTACTGGGTTTAAATTTGGTATGGTTAGTTTTCGTGAGTATAGGAATGGTGATATCCCCTTTCGTAATCGGTTATTTTTGAAGAAAATAAGAATGATGTTAAAATCATTGATGTTTTAGCTTTAATTGAGGATGAAGAGAAGTTTTCCAAGGTCAGTGATGAAGATGCAATTCGACTCTGTTTGTTGTTATCTTTGAAGGTTATTTTCATGGGTTGGGAGTTGGTTTTAGTGATGGATGATGTATTATTGAGAATGGTTGACAATCTTGATGCTTGGAACACATTTCCTTGGGGTGAGCACATTTAGTGGCAACTTTACGATTGCATTAGAAATGTTTCTGCAAAACATAAGCTTGAGCAGCTATATGGATTGAGAAAAAACCCGAATAATGTTCCTAGTTATTCGTTGTCTGGTTTTCTTTTTGCTTTCAAGGTTGTGTTTTTTTCCCAAACAGTTTTCTGAAATATGTTTACTTATTAATTTTTTCCCTTAAGCTGTTTTTAACTCTTAATAATGATTTACTAGATTTAGATATGGATTATAGAGTCTTCTTGTTAATCGGATCGTTGGTGGACCAAAGTGCCATAACTCATCCCCCGAGTGGTGGCATGGACGAGAAAAACATAATTTTTCAAGTTGGAGTATTTCAGCGAGCTTTTTCACAAGGTAAATTTGATTTATATTTTGTTGGTTATAATCATGCAATCCAATTATTAATACCTTATCTTTTTTTATATTTATTTTTAATTGTTTGAACTAGGCCCCAATAGAGCTAGCCCCAATGAAAGCAGAGTTTCAGTCTAACTGGTACACACCTAGCTATGATTTTTTTATGTGGTATGCACCGAGGAGCCCATCTGTTTCTATCGGAGGGCTGTATGGTGAATATCTTAATAAAAGATCAGCAACACGTGCGGCAAAGCTACTCTAATTGACCGTGTTCATGATCTGGAAGGCTTATGTGAAAGTTTGTTGACACTATCGAAAGAAGTTAAGAGTTTGAGAGGACGCGTCTTCAAATTAGAGAGTATTATCCATGTTATTCTTTACCAAAAACTATTGGTTTTGTTTTGTCATAGCTTAGGACCCCATCTTCATGTTTTACTAATATTTTTATTTTTTCAAAACATTGTTTCTTTTGCAGGTGATTACTCTTAATACAAATCGCGTTGAAAAGGAAGAAAGTTTGAACAAATTTGGCCCACAAATTGAAGATCTTTTAAAGAGCACATCAGAGGATGAGCCGGACATCATAGATAACACATCAAAGATCGTTGAAAAGGACGTTGGTGATGTTTATTGCTGTGATGTTAATGGACATGTTCCTGGTGTTTTGATGCCTGCTAATCCCGTTAGCCAACCAATATACGGAGATTTTTCTTTCGATTTAGCTTTCTTAAATGGATTTTGCAACTTATCACAAAATGAAGATGAGAAAGGTGATTGTGAGGTAATAAATTTACTATTGTTATTTTTATGTTTCTGTATTAGTTTATAAATACATACTAATTTATGTTTACACTTGTCACAACATTCAAATACACATATAGTTCTAAGCAAGAGGATCAGATCATAAGGTTGGCAGATCAGAGGCAACAAGATGATATTTCAAAGATGGCAGAGGAGGCTGAACAAAAAATTAAGTCTGAGATCCAAAGGTTATACGATCATAGGGAGGCTAGGTTGAATAAGATAGTAGAAGAGGAAAAACAAAGAAAATTCATAGGGCATATGAACTCATCTGTTCACATGAAATTAGCTATTGAGCGTTGGGTACTAAAAAGAGGAAGTATGTTGATGTAATGAGGTCTCCATATTTTGGATTGTCTGAAACTTTGAATGTTCCTAGCATGGAACAATTGGCAAATCAAAAGAATGTATTGAATCCACTTATGATTGAAAAGTGCAAGTCTGTCAAACCTTGGATTGAGGTATTTAGTTTATGTGAAAAACTTAATTTTTATCCATTTTATTTTACTCATTTTTGAAATATTGTTTTTTATAGGATCTGAAATGCTCGTTCAATAGAATTGACAGAATTTTCTTGAGTCATGATTTAGAGGAATGGTTGAGTCGGTCTGTTATGGGTCGTTGTAAATTCCCTTGGTGCAATGATATTTCTGTTGATCGTAGTTTCTGGCAAGGTTTGTGTGTCTTGATGATAATCGCCAAGGATGGCTAGTTGACGAGGTAAGCAAATTTTCATATAGTGATTATATATCTTACATTTTTTTTTCTTTTACGAAATGTTATTTATCTTGTTTTTCCAAATATTGCATCTAGCACATTGAACTTTGGATCATGTACATGTGGCACACCTGACCATTCGATATGGATTGGTCTATGGTTAGCTCTTACTTTTTGCCAACTTCTACTTCAAGGGTCTATGCCAAAGTTTTATGCTAACAATGCTATATACCTAGTAGGATGGAGTAATGTTGAGCGGGTACATTTTTCTATCCAGTCTAAATAAAATAAAACTTCTGAATACATGTTATAGATTCATTCATAATTTATATTTTTGTAGGTCTTCATTTCAATAAATGAACCAAGGCGTAATTGGTCTCTTGCAATGTTTCACATATGTTCGAGAATTGTTACATTCTATGACAGTGAAAAAAGTAATGCAACTCATGATAAGAAATTATATCCGTGGTAATTGAAGATGAGGCAGTGTTTAGAGGAGAAGATTCTTGTGGTTCTAAAGGAGACTGGTGTGTTTGAAAAGAAAAATATTGATCCAAAAAAGTATAAGATTTCCTTTAGGCACGCTGATCATGTTCCCAAACAGGGTGGGGTCTTTGGCGATTGCGGTGTATTTCTGTGCATGTTCTTATACAGGTGATCCTATCAAATATATTTTGAACTAAAATTGGTAATATTATATTTTACCCCAATTGTGTTATTAAGTGATTTATTCCTATTCTCTATACAAGTTAACATACGGTGTCCCATTGGCTGTTGATGATCCGGTACAGGCTGCACTTACATATCATGAAAAATGATTCGCTTTTATATACAGCACAAGATGTTCTGTCCTTGAATGTTGTATGTCTTTCTTTTGCTACACTTTCCAGACTTTATGTTATTTTATTAGAAATTTAAACTCTGTATGGTGCTTAGATGTTTCATTGGGGTAATGGTATATGTTGTGTCATATATCATTAGCATTTGTGCTATCCCAATGGCATCTAGTTTTTAATTTTCAAGTTGTTGTGTAAAATATTGTTTACTATAGATTCTATGCACAATAATTTGATGCACCATTCAATATCTTTTCTTAAATGCCTACTATTATGTATTATAGATTCAATAATTTGATGTAGTGTTACATAATAGAGTAGGACAGTAGGTTCAACAATCTAGAATAGATTCAATTAGACCTCAGCCAAATTAATAGTATCCCATGTAAACGGCATTGAAGAATCTGTTTGTTGTGAAGTTTGACCAAAGTTAAATTGATTAAATTCAAACGGCATTGTTTGTCCAAAGGCCTCATACTCTTGTGACCTCCCATTATTGTTATTGTAGGCTGGCGAATACTCTCGTGACCTCCGAATCATGTTATTGTAGACTGGCTCATACTCTTGTGACCTCTCATGATTGTTAGTGTAGGCTGGCTCATACTCTTGTGACCTCCCAATCATGTTATTGTAGGCTGGCTCATACTCTTGTAACATCCCAATCATGTTAGTGTAGGCTGGATCATACTCTTGTGACCTCCTAATCATGTTATTATAGGTTGGCTCTTACTCTTGTGACCTCCCATGATTGTTACTGTAGGCTGCCTCATATTGTTGTGAGCGTCCACCAAAATTATTATTAATGTTGGATTTTGGCCTTGATTGTCTATATCTTTTCTAGATTGATTGAGTAGATTCCTTTAAAACAAAAATAAGAATAACAACTATGAAAAAATTAGCATATTATTACCCTATAAACAATAAGAATAACTTACTTGATAATTTGGAACTCATGGCATGACGCTCTTGTGTGTCCACACACACCGCACCTTAAACACCTTACTTGTATTGGTTCCTCATCCTGTGATTTTATACGGTCTGTATTTTTTGGTCTGCTTGCTTTGGGAAAATTCATATTTTGTGGCTTAATGACTTGCAAGCCATTAGGACACTGCCAAGGTTCCCCCACCGGATATACTAACTCTTGGTAAGTAGAGTAAAGCGTTATTTTTCTAAACCAACCTAGCGCCATATCTCTACAATCAGTGCATCCCATAACTTTACCAACCGCTATAACATGACCACAGGGTATACCCGAAAGTTTCCATTTACGACAAGTGCGTGAACGAGTAGTTAAATCTACTCGGTGTACTTTTCGACGATCATCCACTTGGTAAACTTTACCCTGATGAATTCCGTACACCTTCCAATTAGCGCTCTTTTGCATTCTGTCCATTACTTTATGAGTAGCCCAGTCACTAAGTGTATGAACTAATGAATCTGAGATAATTTTTTTGTTAATAATATATTTAGATACCTAATATTATAAAAATAAATAAAAATAAGAATATAATACCTTGATATTTCTCGCGGCAAGCACAATACCACTTTTGTAGAAGCCCTTTATACCACTCCATCAGCATCGTTATTGGCGTTTTTCTAACATGCCTTGTTAAATTATTTATCGACTCAGCACTGTTTGACATCATGTAATTGTAGCGATTAGCTGGGCACATTGCTCTTGACCATGTTTCAAATCTAGCATCTTCAAGTTTTTGGTAAGCTTCCGGTCTTAACCACCGAAGGTCAGAAATTCTTCTTTGAAATTCTTCAGGTGTGTATGCTTTGCATGTCTTCCAAAATATACACTGCAGCTTGTCACTCTTCAGTTTGCAATTCATCATCAAATGCCTACAACAATACCCATGAAATGCATTTGGGAAAATCATATTGCACGCAAGGATGATTTTTGGACACACCTATACATTCCTTAAACATTACCAAAAAAACCATGTCCAAGACTCTCTAGTCTCACCTTGAGACACACCTGTGGCAATAGGTATAATTTGATTGTTTCCATCCATTCCAACCAAAACCAAATTTGTTCCTTTGTAAGTCCCTTTCAAATGTGCTCCATCGGTTATTAAAAGTGGTCACATATATGTTAAGAAACTACGACTTTAAGTTTTAAACAATTGATTAGTGGTCGCATATGGATATAACAAAATTAATTTGATAATAATAAGAAAACATGTAAATGCTTACCGCAATACCGAAGGCTACGAAACACATTTTAAACCGCCCTTCATCATCTGTCTTAATATGCGTTACCGTTCCTTCATTTGCCATTTTTAAATTATAAAAGTAATATGGCAACTGAGAAAACGATTCTATTGGGCAACCGAATTAATTTCCAACGCTTTGTTTCTGCCACCCCATGGTTTTTTGTAGGTAATATCAATATTGAACTCCATGTTAATATCGTTTATAATATCCTTTGGCTTATAGATCCGACTATAATCTTTTAACTTGAGTGCGATTAAATATCCTAACAATTTTTTCATAGCATTTTTGTAATTAGGATTTAGTTGAGTTCTTGAACATGTGTGAATGTCGTTAACATTTCCTAATACCCAAGAAGAACCATTTTTAATCTTAGACGAGATTATTTTCCATTTGCATTCCTCATTCTTACAAATAACGCCGTACCTTAATGTGTCTGATTTTCTAGCCTTAAATTCAAAACCTTCATCAAGAGCTTTTTTGCCAATTACATACATGCAATGATCTTTGTTATCGAAATCATCACCCTCTTTCAAGATAATAGAGCATTTCCCATTGTCAGTTTCATTCATGCTGGTTCTAATAGATTGTATTGGTGCATCGGGTGGTTCATGCATACAAGCAAATGTATTTTTTCAGTTAAAATGCATGTTTTCATCAATTTGATCAATATTACTAACCTTTACTTTTTTATAAACTTTTTTATGACTTTTAACATCCACTTTTAAAGATTTATTGTAAACATCATTTTGTTGGGTTGTAACATGATCATTTTGAGGCAGATCATTAAGATCGAAATCTAAATTATTTGAAGAAGATAGTTTTACCTTTTGAACAAATAGCTTGTGAGGTGTAGTAGATTTTGAATTAGAAACTTCATGACCAAAAAATTCGAGATCGTTATCATCATCTACGCGGACAACATTTGAAGACATTTGGTAAGAAAAAGATATATCATACATGTGGTTGATATTGAACTTTTTCCTAGCATGTCGAACTAGATCATTGTACGTTATATTTTTTCTCAGTAGAACTCCATAAACTACGTCTTCACAAACCAAATATACACTAAGTTTATTATCTAACCCACTCATCTTAACAAAAATTGTCTATGTAGTTTTTTTGTTTAGAATTTGGTTTTACAATCTCTTAAATATATATTGCTAAAACTTTAACTACCACATATAATGCCACCTTAAATAAAGCAAGAAGTAGTTTAACAACCAAATATTTATGTAACCTTAAAAGAAACACAAATTAATTATGCATGCCGTCGGTAGAGCAGCCCTCGGTAGAGTAGCCGTCGGTAAAGCATACTGATCCATAATTAATACACCTATTAAAACTTAAACCAAACACTTATTTATTACACTGACTGCTGCTCTACACAATTTTGCTCTACCAACTGCTGTTCTACCGAGGACTGCTCTATGAAGTTTTAATACGTGCTCTACCAGCACTTAATACATGCTCTACCTCGTACTATTTAATAAGCTGAAGGAACTATCACTTTCAAATTCATTTATCAACCTTAAACACCTAAAGTTATTTTTTGTATTTTTGGTTTACACAAACAATGTCATCTATATACACATATTCAACAACAAGTGATCTAGTTTTTGATGAGTTTGTGTAAGTTTCTATAATTTTGTTCTCTTTTAAAGATTTATCTTTTTAAATACATTAGTAAAATTATCTATTTTAATTTCTTTTTATTTTTTCACAGGTGGTCATATAGAAGTGATGAGCTAAGTTTTGAAGTTTTCTTTAGGGGTTGTTTCTTCTTGTATCCGTTAGATTATGTCGGTGAGCATATTCTAGATTTGAGGTTACCAAAGTCATAAAGGTTGTCGTATAAATAAATGAACGACCTTTTGTTGGATAAAACAGAAAATGATATATGGAAGTGGTTTTATTGTAAACACAAATGTAGTCTTAAAGAAGGTTTGACTCTTGTTGAAAATAATAGGGACATGGATGAAATGTTTCAGCTAGCTAACTTGCATGGGAATCTTGATTTGTATATTGGCCAGATTCGTCAAGTGTTCCTAGTTGGTTACTATTTTAAAAACTTGTGTTGTGTTAACTTTGATGAGGAGGTTACTTCGATGTATAAAATTCATGAAAAGGCAAAGAAGGATGTTAGCACTATGTCGTTGGAAGAGCTTATTGCATGGGAGCAAGAAGAAACTCAATCTCTATTTTACCTAAGATCACCTCATGTTTGGAAAAAAACTACAGCGTCCACTAGCAAAGGTAAGGTGCTTTTGGATGTCTTTGAGGATGTGGCTAATAGAAAAGGTAAGGTGCTTTTGGATGACTTTGAGGATGTGGCTAATGGAAAAGGTAAGGTGGTGTTGGATGACTTTGCGAATGTAGGTAATGGCAAAGGTAAGGTGGTGTTGGATGAATCAAAGGATGGACTCGTCTAAACTAAGGGTGATGGCGACCCGACTGTAGGAGGCTCATCAAGCTATACTCTTCATTAATTTATGTATTTTTTATGTATTAGGTTTCTATTATGTTTTAAGTATAGCTTAACTACATGTTTAGGATTAACTACGTGTTTAGGATTGTTATTGAACTTTTTCATACATGTGGTTGATATTGAACTTTTTCCTAACGTATTGAACTAGATTAGGGTACGTTATATTTTTTCTTAGTAGAACTCCATGTAGTTTTTTTGTTTAGAATTTGGTTTTACAATCTTATAAGTATATATTGCTAAAACTTTAACTACCACATATAATGCCACCTTAAATGAAGCAAGAAGTAGTTTAACAACCAAATATTTATGTATCCTTAAAAGAAAGAAAAATTAATGATGCATGTCGTCGGTAGAGCAGCCCTCGGTATTGCTAAAACTCTAACTACCACATATAATACCCCTCCTCTACATAATTTTGCTCTACCGACATCTGCTCTATCATTTTATGTGTATTTAATAAGCTGAAGGATCTATCACTTTCAAATTCATTTATCAACCTTTAACACCTAGAGTTAGTGTTAATTGGGATTTTTTGTTTAGACAAAGAATGTCATCTATAGACACATATTCAACAACAAAGGATCTAGTTTCTGATGAGTGGGTGTATGTTTCTTTATTTTGTTTTCTTTTAAAACTTTATCTTTTTAAATACTTTAGTAAAATTATCTAATTTTAAATTGGTTTCATTTTTAGACATGGCGTCATATAAGAGTGATGAGATGGTGATTGAAGTTTTCTTTGGGAGTTGTTTCTTCTTTTGTCCGTTAGATCACCCAGGTAGGCAAATTCTAGATTTGAGGTTACCAAGGTCAACAAGGATGTTGTATAAAGAAATGACCAACTTTTTGTTGGATAAAACAAAAGACGATTTATGGAAGTTGTTTTATTGTAAACCCAAATGTAAGATTGAACAGGGTTTGACTCTAGTTGAAAATGATAGGGACTGCGAGAAAATGTTTGAGCTGGCTAACTTTCATGGGTATCTTGATGTCTATGTTGGCCATAATCCTCAAGTTATCCTACCTGATTGGTATTTTAAACCCTTGGAGGTTATTTGTGAGTCTGATGAGGAGGTTACTTCTAAATATAGAAGTCAGGAAAAGGCAAGGAAGGATTAAAGCACTATGTCATTGGAAGAGCTTATTGCATGTAAGCAAGAAGAAACTCAATCTCCATCTTACCTAAGATCACCTCGTGTTTGGAAAAAAACTTTAGCGTCCACTAGCAAAGGTAAAGTGGTGTTAGATGACATTGAGGATGTGGCTAATGGAAAAGGTAAGGTGGTGTTGGATGACTTTGCGGATGTGGGTAATGGCAAACGTAAGGTGGTGCTGGATGAATCAAAGGATGGACTCGTCTAAACTAAGGGTGATGGCGACCCGACTGTAGGAGGCTCATCAAGCTATAATCTTCATTAATTTATGACTTTTTTATGTATTATGTTTCTATTATGTATTAAGTTTAGCTTAACTACATGTTTAGGATTGTTGCATTTAAACTTTTTTGCGTAATAATAAGTTTTTATTAAGTGTTTATAATTGTTACATTTTTACTAAAAACCTAACAAAGGTCAGAAATAATGCGTGGTCCAAAAACTAAAAGGCCCAAACCTAACAAAACCTAACAAGACCCAAAACCTAGAATCCCCATAAGCTAAAAAGGCCCAATAACCTAACAAAACCTAACAAGGCCCAAAACTTAGAAGCCCCATAAGCTAACAAGGCCCAAAACCTAGAGCAAATGTCAGTAGAGCATGCGTAAGTAGAGCATCCGAGGGTAGGTAGAGCACAATAATACATATTTAATATTTACACCAAACACTTATTAATTTCATCTTAACCACCTACTATACTTTAATGACATTTCATCTATAAGTTATCATCATCTAGTAAATTTTGTATACATACTTGTTTATTGTATTATCAAAGTTTTACCTTTCAAATCACTTGCAAATGAATTCACCAAAAAAACATGAATGGGAATATTTTCTCGATATAGATGACCCTGATCTCTAACTTTCAGCCCCTCTTCGTCTTTCAAACAACAGTAACACAAGTTTGTTACAAACTCAAGAAATGTATGTTGATGAAAAGGAAACTAGGAAAATTCCAAGTCCTGCTGGTGTTTTTCAAATGGATAGGATCCATAAACTAAATAATTTTAATGATGCTCCCACACAAGAGTATATTAGGAAATCAATTGACAATGTAAGCGAGGCTGACAATTTTAAACGTAGGCCGTGGATTACGGCGCTTGAGTTTATCAATAACAATGGGGAGATCGGGGGTGGGTGTTTTGGCGATATCAAGAGCCACCTCAAGAAGGGAAAACTTAAGAAAGTTGTTGCTATAAACACTTCTTGTAAACCACATGTGCTTGGCGATATAAATGTAACACTCAAAGATCCTTCAGGCACAATGTCTGGTACAATTCATTACAAAGTGTTGTTAGATGATGGTTATGACAAGGCTATTAAAGTTGGATCTGCTTTAATACTTCATAACGTATCTGTGCTTTATGATAAATCATCAAATTATTATATTAACATTACAACTAAAAATTTGGTTAAGATATTTCAAAAAGACACAATTGTGAAAGATGCCAATGGTGCAAGTTGTAGTAACAATTAAGATGACGGTGTTTATTCAATGAAATAATTTAAATATGGCTTTTGATTAACATAATTTTTTTATTTATATTTTTGCGTGGGAAGTTATTTTTAATATTATTAAATATTATACATACCACTTGTAGAAAAAGATAATTAAACATAGTTTCATTCGGCACAACTCCAACGTTTTATTCGACAAACTATAACAAGCTTTTGGTGGGAACTTTTGGCGCCATACACTTATTAATGATGCACATATAGTATAACACACATTAAATAATCAGTAGAACAGCCATCGGTAGAGCAACCATCGATAGAACAAACCACCATTAAGTACTCATATTTATTCTATCTATTTATATTTACACCAAACACATTAATTACTGGTAGAGGTAGAGCAATCGTCGGTAGAGCATTTGATAAAATTAAATGCTCTTTATAAAAAATCAAATTTACTATATCAACTACCCATTCACATTTAATGGACAAATTTAATGCTAATATATACCTCAAATATAACTCAATTTTTATACACACGTCGATTTCTTTCAAGAAAAACTAGCTACATGCCTAACATAACATTGTGTGTGAATTGCGGATCACAAACTAAGATTACCACTTCCTGGACTGATACAAACCCCAGATGTCGATTCTACTTATGTCTGTATTGTGTGTTTAGTCATTGGAGGGATCCGCCAATGTGTGCAAGAGCAGTCACTATCATTCCTGGACTCTTGAGAAGAATCAATAATAATCAAGAAACATTGAATGTTCAGGCTACTCAAGCTCGAAGATTGAAGTTTGTTTTATGTTGTAGCTGGTTAATTTTCGTTTTGTATGTTATCATTAATAAGAGTTTGTTGTGAACCTATTAACTTTTTAATGTTTAATGTTTAAAATAATTGTTATTACCTTTATATATCTAGTTACATTTTTAATATTAGCACTGTTTTCATTACAATTTATTTGATTAAATTCGTTGATTTTATCTCTCATCTATAGTATATATCATCATTACTTTTTTGGCTATATAAAGCACAACCTCCTATATTAATCTCATATACCTAATCATTTAATCACCTAAAGAAAAAACTAACAATGGAAAAACTAAAGCAACTAGCAATTCATTCGAAGTCTGAACTTCTTAGCGAACAAGTCCTTTTGTTCGTTACAGATGCAGTGAAGAACAAGGTAGAACTTATTGAAGAGATCAAACAACTTAATGGGAGAGCTGTAGATTCTGACTATATTGAATTTGTTAGGATACTACGTGGTGAGGATCTTGATAAGGCAAAATCCATCATGAAGCTAATCAATGAGACCCAAAATCATAATCGTGAAAAGTATGTCTTCATTGCAAAAGTCGAACTAGACCGCAAGTGATGGGTCGGGGTTGAGGTTAGAAGGTGGGCATTAATTTGCTTTTGGATTTGGGTTAGATGGTGGTGATCTTTGCAATGGGTTAGGTGGCTGTGATGTTTTCCTTTATGTTTATCGTACTTAATCTAGTGGTTTGTAAATTATGGTGAAGGTTGTGATGATCAAGTGGTTTGTAATATGTTTCTGATGATGAAATGAAGTAATGATCTAGTTTAGTATCTAAATTTTTATGTTCATGCTCGTTCTTTAGAGTATAAAGCATAACCAAACCAACCCAAAAAAAAAAAATTTTTTGTTTTGACTAAATAAACTTAACCATTTATTAAACAACCATTTTGAGTACATAATGTAAACATCAAAGCTCATGCTTGTGCTTTAGAAGTATATTTAGACAAATAACCAAAACAAACAACCCACTTCCAAAAGTCAAATCATTAGACTTGTAAACCACAAAAACAACCCATTCTGCAACAAATGTTTAATCTAGTTTGCTAATATTAACTAAAACCAACCTAAATGCAAGCTGCAAATGCTAGCTACAAATGCAAGCTGAAAATGCAAGCTGCAAATGCTAGCTGCAAATGTAAGCTGCAAATGCAAGCTGCAAATGCAAGCTGCAAATGCAAGCTACAAATGCAAGCTGTAAATGCATGCTGCAAATACAAGATGCAAATGCAAAATGCAAATGCAGGCTGCAAATGCTGGCTGCAATTGCTGGCTGCAAATGCAAAATGCAAACAAATAACATAACAAACTGCACTAACACACAAACCATAATTCCAAACAATTAAACCATAATTCTAAACAATACATGAAATTTCATAGGGTTTTAAAGAGTACATAATCACCATAAAGTTTGATTCCTAAACAAAACACAAACAAAGCTAACATCTAATACATGTTAGACTACCATGTCAGACTACCCAAAATACTTTAATCTTTAACAAGAATTTATTCACAATTTCATCCCATGTAGTAACATTTGTTAGTCCAAGAACACATCCTGTGACTAGTACAGGGCTTTTGACTTTTGGATTGAGTTTATGTAAAACTGGTACATATTTACCTTTGGACATTGCATAGTTAGATTCATGAATGCAATCCTCATCAGTGATATCCTTGTCTGTAATATCCTTGTTTGTGTTTTCCTTGTCTGTGCTTGGAAAGTAGTTCCATGATAGATATTTCTCAATATCATTATATCCATAATGGTCTAGCAATCCTTCTACTGATGGCCCCTTAAATATAGGAATACTTGCTTTTGATGACCCTTTCCTGTCATCTGAGCTGTCTGAACTAAGCACAATTATTTCTACAAAAGGAAAATTAAGAATAGTTACCTTAGCAAAATCCTGACATGCTATGTATTTAAGCTGATAATCAATGCTGTTTGGACACACATTTGTCAATCAAATAAGCAAAATAAGCACATAATATCCTTACTTCATTAACCATTATAACATCCAAAATTCAGTTATAGACATATTGTTTTAGAACATAATGAATTAACATCTACGACCATTACATAAGGAACAAAATACATAAAAAGGTAAAATCAGTTTCCCTTGCTAATCTTCCTCTTCCCCTTCTTCTCTTCTGCACAAGCCATAGTTGGGGGTATCCTCACTCCAAAGGTCTTGCTAAGAATAGCGGCCCATATTTTAGCATTTGCAAGCCCAAGTACATAATTTGTTATTAGTATAGGGCTTTTGACAATGAGGGTTTTAGGTGATTTTTATAGCTTAGCCTTTAACTAAGATGTTTGTAGCTTAGCCTTTGACCCACATGCTTGTACTTTAGCCTTAGAAGATGCATCAGATGCTTGTGCTTTAGCCAACATACATGCTTTAGCCTTTGTAATGTCTAAGAAAGAAGGTTTTGAACCCCAGAACCTGCCATTGTCCTTGTACTCATCTGATAAATAGCCATACCATTTTAGCAAACTCTTAGGTGGTCCTTTGTATTCTAGAGAGTCATAATCAATCTCCTCAGAAGTGCTAATTTGAGAAGTGCTAGCTGAGTCTGAGGTGTTGTTGTTAGAGTCTGAGCTGCTGTTGTCTGAGCTAGTATCTAAATTGATAGCAATGATTTCTGCAAGGCAACAACAAACTCCTAAACAAGGAAACTCCTAAACTGGATCATATTAAAAAAAACAAATTGCAAATATGATCCCATTGAATCCCATTCAGCCTAAATATTCAAGCTACATTGTCTTAATACAAACACTCATTTAAGATCTCTGTTAAGCACATAATCTAACAAATAAGCATATAAGCTAAAATATAAGAAGATAGGCTAACATTAAGAAGATAGAGTTGCTAAAGCATAATCAGCTAATCTAACATATAAGCAGATAAGCAAACCTACTAGCAAATAATCTAAGATTTAAGTAGATAAGGACGTTACTGTTTCCCTTCAACATGTTCAACTGGTGGGTGAATTAGGGTTTAATATGGGTGAACTACGGTGGCTCAAGATCTTGGTGGGTGAATTGTTATGAATGAATGAAGTGAAAGAAATTTCTTACAAGTGTAAGGGTTAAAGGGTAACATAGGTCAACTAGCTATTACAAGTCAACAACAATTATTACCAACACAATGTTACCTACACCAAAAATTTGTAATGCTCAAAATAAACAATTGTTTGAGGTACTATCGAACCGAAGAGCACATACCAACTAACCATCATGTAAAATCTTGTATCTATAGTAGTCAAATGATTTGAGGTAGAAAGTATAACAAACCAACCAATTTTTTTAGACTAAATAATTAACCAAAACAACCCATTTTGAGTACACATTGTAAACATCAAAGCTTATGCTTGTGGTTTAGAAGTATATTTAGACAAATAACCAAAACAACCTACTTTGAGAAGTCAATTAATTAGACTTGTAACCAAAACCAACCCATTCGCAACAAAAGAACAAAACTAGTGCTAATATAAACATAACATTAATTGTTACCAACACAATTGTTAAAGATCAAATAGCCAATATAAGTCAACAACAATTGTTAGCAACACAATGTTACCTATACCAAAAATGTTTAATGTTCAAAACAAACAATTGTTTGAGGTACTATCCAACCGAAGAGCACATACCAACTAACCATCCTGCAAAATCTTATATCTCCAGTAAAAGTCAATAATACGTTCACGCCATGCCAAAGCAACAATGCTAGAATCATCAACCTCTAATGGAATATTATGTGACAGGCTATATAAAAATATGCAAACCCAAAGGCCACAATCACCATAAAGTCCACCTTGGAGTGGGACTCCTTTAGCATATCGAAAACTTATTGAATAACAAGCTTTATCAATTTCCTTCTTCTCAAAAACCTCGGTACTATCCAGATAAAGTAGAAACTGAAACTCTAGTTTTTGCCTCACCTCAAGCAAAAAATGATGGGTTTCTACTCCATCAGGAGGGCCTCCAAGACTATCATAAAAGGTTATCACACCAGAAGTAATGTCCAACTCTCCAAGGACCTAATAAGAATCACTTTCATTCACGGGAAAGTACACCTATATATTGGAACATAATGAATGATGACATCCTTGCATATATATCAATTTAATAGAAAATAAAATATAGGTTAAAAATACAAACCTTTTTTACACTCTTTGCAAACCAGGGGACACCGTATTTGACACCATCAGCGTAATAAAGAGGATACTCATACCGGAGAAGCATATCACTAAGATATGGACTTGTCATTGCCCAATCATCATTGGGTTGCTTGAATTGCCACAAATATTCAATCCGAATATCGAGATGCTGTCATTACAAAATAGATCAATATGGTAAATGTTAGATACAATAAATCTGATTATAAGGTTGATACGTTGATTTTAAACTATTAAAAAATACTTACATCATCAGATAGCCAACCTTTTTTAGTATGGCTGATGGCATCAAATAACGTCTATTTTATAGCATCATTTATCCCATGTAATTAACCCATTTTGTATGATTATTGCAAAGAATTATTACTTAATTGTTTGTATTTGAGAATTGCAATAATTATGGAGTACTTGGTGAATATTAGCAAAAGGCGCGCATTCTGGAGCTTAAACGACGATATTTTGAAGATTACTATTCTGACGACCAATACGCCGTATCCATCAAGGAAGATACGACGTATCTGACCACGAAGACCACATGATCAATACGCCATATCCAGAGAAGACCAATACGCCGTATTGGAAATATAGAAGGTGAATATTCAGGAAGATATCAAACGTGGTCCATACTCCAAGAAACCGCAATACGCCGTATCCATACATTGGATACGCCATATCGACATCGACTCCAAACCCTATAAATACAAAACTCAAAAACGATTTTTAAGTGTGCTAAATTATATTCTCGATACCTAAACCATAAAAGTCGATATTCAGAGGAGAAAAAGAGCAGAAGAGGTCTCGCAACGCATTCCAATCCATAGGAGACAACATGTAATTTCTTATACTTTTGTAATCGTTTAGTTTTTGGTATCAATCATTAACTCGGTTAGTTTACCTTGGCTAAGCCATTACTCTTGTATTAATTATGATGTTTGAAGGCTAATACCTTTGGGTATTAGCCATTATTATGAAGATCTGAATGTTTGGTTTTGTTTATATCTCGATTGCTTAATTTATCGTCGTATGCTTGTTTATGTTTATCAATTTATACTTGTTTATGTGCTTTAATATGCGACATATCATTCAACTAAATATAATGATACGGACCAAGTAATCTGGATGCCGGGATAGCTCTCCATATAGTAATTTATACATCTAGAATAATAGGATCATAAACCTGCTAAATCCGTGCTAGGATGCACCTCTGGCTTAACTATGATATCGGATATTGCCTTTGGTTTAGTGAACAAGTTGACTAGCAGGTGAACCTAGATAATTCAACAAATAACGTTTTAATTCCATTGGATAATTAGACAAGTGGACTACTAGTGTATAAATCACCGTTAAGCAGTAAGTGGGTAAAGTCTCTATGAGCTAGGGTTTAACAAGATCACCATTGCTTTAATCTCTAAGATGAATTATAATCAGCAAATAAGGATGCTTTATGTCGATGCTTTAATTATGACATAATTAATGTATCTAGGTCTTAGGATGAAGTCCTGCCTAAGTCTAAGAATGATATGCCACTTCGAGATAAGTAATCATTGCACTGAATAAACAAACCAACTTCTAATCGGATTAATGATGGCTAATACAGTTTTCTATTATAAGGCTTGACCGCTCTTTTATCTTCTGTTAATTTGCTTGCGTGGGTTAAAGTGTCTTGAATTGATTGTAGTCACCACCAAACCCGTGCCAGTCTCTTAGGCTGAAACTGCCCTTTTACCTGTTAGAATTAAGATTAGAACTAACATAGGATTAACATAGGTTTGACTTAGATTAGAATTAACTTAGATTAGTAAACCAAAATATTAATAAATTAAGAGATTTAACCTCGCTTCAAGTGTTCGACACCCATACTTACCACGAATCTACCACCGACCGGGTACACTGCCCGTTAAAGTGTTGTTTTTAGTTAAGTCGGTAAAATATAAATTTAAAACTTGAATCATAAAAATATACACCACACAACGACACATCAAGAATTTGGCGCCGTTGTCGGGGAGTGAAAATTGATCTTGATTTTTATTTTATATTTTGGTTATTAGATTAGATCTAACCCTTAGGAGTAGTATTAATTAGATTAGTGTATATTCTTGTATATTCTGTATATTTTTATATATTTGTTAGTTTAATTGTTTGCTTGTATCAAATTATTTCCCAAATACACTGTTCTGGTCGATAACCCTATACGGCGTATCCACTTCCATTGGATACGGCGTATCCAACTTTATGTCCAATACAACATATTCGTTCAAAAGATTAATACGGCGTATTGATCATCTGAAAACAGAATCAGAATCTTAGTTTTCATATTTGATTTTCGTTCTAATTTTTTTTCTATCCTAAAGAGCCTATCCTATTGATTGTTTATCTTTTGTTTCAGGTAGTGCATGACAAGGAGTTTAATGAACGAACTATTCACACCTTTTAGGGACCCGGAACGAGAATTTTGATCATCTAGGAAGCACTTCAAGACACTAAGTCTTGACGAATTGAGATCGCCTGATTTCAATTTATTTTCTGACCACGAATACTTGGAGAAAGAAGTTGCGAAAACAATGGCAGAAACCAAGGAGCATTGATTAAAACTTTAGAGATTCAAATCGGGATAATGAGCAAGGTACTACAGGAAAGAGGATTTGGAAATCTACCCAGCTCTACTGAAGCGAACCCGAGAGATCAAGTCAAGTCAATCTCGACTACTATTGAAGCTGATTCATACCCGATACGTCGTATTGGATCCTCCTAATACGCCGTATCCACTGGACAGAACCGTACAATGATGTACGAGACAAGATAAACGACGATTCCGTTTCCAAGTTGTTTGAATGGATACTATGGTAAAGAAAAGAAGGGATCATATGGACCATAATTCTCGGAAGCTTACTCTAAAGCTTTACATATCAATAATTCCATAATCATAAATCCATACACCCAAAAGGAGAAAGACCCAGGAGGAATCACACTTTACCCTGCTAATTAAATAATGTTTGCTTTGATAATGGCCCCATTATGTGACTTAGGAGCTAGTGTTAGTGTTATGCCTCTCTCGACCTACCTTAACTTAGGATTTAGGCGAATAGCTCACACTACAGTTGACAATTGAATTATCATACATGGACAGTAAAAATAACCCAAAAGGGAATAGTTGAAAACGTGCTATAGGTTATTGGTAAATTTGTTATTACCCATATACCCTCCCCTTTTTATTACTTCTTGATAACCAAGGATATGAAAGTGTCCTTGATCCTCAGAAGACCATTTTTATCTACTACCCGTGCTAAGATTGATGTTTACAAATGAAAGATTCCTTTAAGGAGTAGGGAAGAAATGATTATATTCAAAAGTGTTAAACCTGCTAATAGTTTAATTAAGAGGGTTTACATGCTAAGTTTAAGAGAAAGAATGGAGCTTGATTTAGAAGCTATACTTATGGGAGAGGCTTTGGTGATTAATAGATCATTAGACCCTTTAAATGAAGATTACATTAAATTAAATGATCTAAATGAACCATTTAAGCTTATGAGAAATCAAGGTGACGATTTGATGCCCACCATTGAGGAAGGTGAGGTAATTGAGGAATTCAAAACTAGGGATGATGAACTTGATACTGGAATTGATGGTTACCCTAGTTATTGCGACTATGATAAGAAGATCCATATAGATTGTGCCCACAACTTAAAGTTTTCATGCATGATAGGATTTGAATTTACACACGCTAACTTCTTCCCATTATTGTATGTCAATGTGATGTCAAAAAAGTTTCATAATTCTATAATGAAAGATAAGATGGTGTACAAAGGGAATAATGTTATAGGTGCTTTAATGAATGTGCCTATTTTTGTTGGAACCTTTTATGTTGTTATGGATTTCGCAGTATTAGAAGATATGGATACTTATCGTGATGAAGGAATGGGCGATGTTATTTTTGGCGAACCATTTCTAAGAGAAGTTGGAATTAAAACTGGAAATAAAACAAGACGGGGATCTAAGGGATGATTAACCATTTACAATGGTAAACAGAAAGTGTAACTTAACAAATGGTAGTTAACACATCCTATGTCAAAAAACATCACCTAATGATTCAATGCAACAAATCCCAACCATACTGAAGGGAAAGTGGATGATGATAAGAATAATGAATCTCCTGCATCCATACCAAAAGCTTAACCGTGATCTACAAAGAGTCATGAACGTAGGACCCGATTAACCTTCCGAATGCAAGAGACGGAAGAATGGCTCACACGTGGGCACATTAGCGTGCATGAGATAAAATGGTGAAGAGAAGCTGAAGAAAATTCTAACTTAAAGATTTCGCAGTAAACAAAAGTGCTTCCCGGGAGACAACCCAGAATGTTATTTAATTTTATCGAGTCTGTCTTCCCAGACATCAATACGGCGTATCCGCTCCATACTTTTTATGCACTTTAAAAACATTATTGTCAGTTATGGCAATACGACGTATTCATGCACATGATATGGCGTATTCGCCAGTCTGACTTGTATTTAGTTTGTTTAGTTTAAATTAACCGTAGGTACCAAGATAGGAATGCACGTTTTTCCTATTTTTTTACACAGGACCGCATAAAAGAAATATCGACAAATATTGGTGGAGAATTTACAAATCTGGAGATCTTGAAGTGTTGGAGTTTTGAAACCTCAAGACGGTTGTTCAACATGAATTCTTGCTCAATAAATCTACATGGAGAATCTACCGAGCAAATATCAGTGGAGTTTCTCATTCTAATTCTTTTTAATTCCCGTATTTAATGTTTTATCTATACAACGAGGACGTTGTATAATTTAAGTGGAGGGATGGGAATTAAAATGTATACTTGTCCTATTTTTCACACCAAAATGCTTAAATTATGCTCAAATTTAATTTTTTTTCAAGCATACTTTTGTGAAATTACTTGACACATAACCCGCACACAATAACCCTTATTAGATATTGTGAGGATTTTAACCTATCTGTTACTCCTAATACTTTAACCCCAATTCATAAAAATATGAGTGTGCCGATGATAAGTAAGACTTTAGGAACTGCTTGGTATATCCACGAACCGCAATGATGAGTACATATGGAATTTTAATGAGTATAAACTTGTTAAATTAGTAAATTTTAGGAGTTACACCCAAAATGCCTTTATACATGTATTGCCTTATTAACTAACTACACTGGTTAGTTTAACCCCCGAATAAACCCTTTGCTTTACTCTCCAACTATAAAAGAAGTAAAGATACCCCTAGAACAACCCATAGAGCCAATCCTTTAGGAAATACACCAATTGTTTATTTCGATACAACCTTTACACCTTAGCCACCCCTTAATAAGAATAAGTTTATTTTACAGTTGCTAGTTGCTTAAAGTTAAAGTTTGTATTTCCCGAGTCTTTGTGTCAATTTTCTATCTTTGGTTAACGGTTGGAAGAAAATTGCACATCGTGCAAATGGTAAAGTATATAATAGACCAAAACTTATGTATTTATTTACTTACCATCACAAAATTGTACGATCCGAAGAATGAAAGGAATTATCCGAAATATTTATTAAAGATCAATGGAAGATGGAGAAATTACAACCGATTTCGAAGTATACCTGTTAACAAAAAAAAAAATAGAAGAACAAATATATTCGAACAATAAAAAAATCGCAAAAAAAAAGAGAATGAAAGATTTGAAGAAATCGTTTCCGACCAACCGAAGGAAATACACTAATGACGAGTTATACATTTGAAAAAAAAACGGCGATGTAGAGTATTGTATAAAGTGTAAGATATCGCCCCACTTATAAACCCTATAAAGTATAGGACTTAGGAAGTTGTGAACCGTTACTGGAAACGCCAACTTAGTTGTTATTTGATATTTATTGATCTAATGATCAAGACGTTGGTAAATAAACGTGTCTTAATATGTTACCTGCCGAGAAAAAAGTGTCTAGCAACTTGTATTTTAGACTTAATCTATTTGTTTTGTAATTTTTATTTAACAACAATTTACTTCTCTTTTTCCTAAACGACTAGCCCGCTAGCAGTTTTACCGGTGAATTGAGGATGTGTACGAGTGAGCAAGTATTTTATATCCATCGTTACGGCCCAAGTAATGCAAGTCCCAGCTGCCTCGTTGTGGTTTAACGACTAATTGGTGAAAGTTAGAAGGTCCCTACCCTATATCATTCTTCATCCTAACCGTTGGTTAAATTCGAATGAGGATGTGATCGAACACACATGTCTATTTTTGTCGTTACGGCCATGTATGTGTACTTCAGCTGCCTTGTTGGAGGAGGTTACTTCTCGTGAAGATGAAAAAAATGATCAATCCCTAATCCTTATCCATACCAAACCACCCATATATACCTTTTATAAACTTGTTACACCTTAGCTTTAGCGGTGTAGATGTTGTATCCTTGCTAACTTATTATAGAAAAACTCATCACGACCGATTAATTTAGCGAATTAGTTACATGTATTTACCACAAATTAGTTTGAGTGATTAGAGTGTTTTCAATCTATCCTATTCGTGATGTGTTTGGTAGAGGTACTTGTAATAGGACAAAATAAATGCTAAAACAAGAAAATAACCTTAGGAATACATTTTATAAACTTCTAAAGCTACTCAAAGGACAAGTAGATTCAAGTGGGGGATATTTTGATGGCATCAAATAACGTCTCTATATTTATAGCAAAATTTATCACCATGTAATAAACCCATTTTGTATGATTATTGCAAAGTAAATGATTTACGATTAAAACATTTGTAACTTGAGAATTGTAGTAATTAAGGAAGTACTTGTGAAATAATAGCAAAAGGCGTGCATTATGGAGCTTAAACGAAGATATTTTGAAGACTACTATTCTGACAACCAATACGCCGTATCCATCAAGGAAGATACGGCGTATATGTGCATGCGCTCATCAAAGACCACGAAGACCACATGATCAATACACCGTATCCAGAGAAGACCAATACTCCGTATTGGAAATATAGAAGGTGAATATTCTGGAAGATATCAAACGTGGTCCCTACTCCAAGAAACCCCAATACGCCGTATCCAACACATTGGATATGCCGTATTGACACCGGCTCCCAACCCTATAAATACAAAACTCAAAAACGAGTTTTAAGTGTGCTAAATCATATTCTCGATACCTAAACCACAAAAGTCAATTTTCAGAGGAGAAAAAGAGTAGAAGAGGTCTCGCAACGCATTCCAATCCATAGGAGATAACATGTAATTTCTTATACTTTTGTAATCGTTCAGTTTTTGGTATCATTCGTTAACTCGGTTAGTTTACCTTGGCTAAGCCATTACTCTTGTATTAATTATGATGTTTAAAGGCTAATACCTTCAGGTATTTGCCATTATTATGAAGATCTAAATATTTGGTTTTGTTTATATCTCGATTGCTTAATTTATCGTCGTATGCTTGTTTATGTTTATCAATTTATACATTTTATGTGCTTTAATATGCGACCTATCATTCAACTGGATCTAGTGATACAGACCAAGTAATCTACATGCCGGAACAGCTCTCCATATAGTAGTATATACATCTAGAATAATAGGATCACAAGTATTGTCCTGCTAAATCCGTGCTAGGACGCGCCTCTGGCTTAACTATGATATCAGATATTGCCTTTGGTTTAGTGAACAAGTTGACTAGCAGGTGAACCTAGATAATTCAACAAATAACGTTTTGATACCATTGGATAGCTGGACAATTGGACTACTAGTGTATAAATCACCGTTAAGCGGTAAGTGGGTAAAGTCTTTAAGAGCTAAGGTTTAACAAGATCACCATTGCTTTAACCCCTAAGATGAATTATAATCAGCAAATAAGGATGCTTTATGTGGATGCTTTAATTGTGACAGAATTAATGTATCTAGGTCTTAGGATGAAGTCCCGCCTAAGTCTAAGAATGATATGCCACTTCAAGATAAGTAATCATTGCACTGAATAAACAATCCAACTTCTAATCGGATTAATAATGGCTAATACAGTTTTCTATTATAAGGCTTGACCGCTCTTTTATCTTCTGTTAATTTGCTTGCGTGGGTTAAAGTGTCTTGAATTGATTATAGTCACCACCAAACCCCTGCCAGTCTCTCAGGCTGAAACCCCTTTTTACCTGTTAGAACTTGGATTAAAAATAACATAGGATTAGCATAGGTTTGACTTAGATTAGTAAACCAAAATATTAATAAATTGAGAGATTTAACCTCACTTCAAGTGTTTGACACCCTACTTACTACAAATCTACCACTGACCGGGTACACCGCCCGTTAAAGTGTTGTTTTTTGTTAAGTCGGCAAAATATAAATTTAAAACTTGAATCATAAAAATATACACCACACAACGACACATCAATAGCTCCTGCCAACTAATTTCTCCAAGAAATCCATTCGAATAACATGACCGTCTTGAAGCAATAGAAAAGTCCACTACATGTCCATCCTCTTTTTATCACGAAATAAGGACATAACTCCTTTATGCATACTTATTGTTTTTTTTGTGCATTTGGGGAACGTGTAAGATCCTGAATAATTTGAACCATTAAATATTACTATAAAAACACATATCCAAACCTGTCTAAGTTTATAAACACATACCTCTTTCCATGGAAACAATGGGATTTCATTTCCATCTGGACCAATAAGAGTTTTGATAACTATATTTGGTTTATCTAACTTCATTACACGGCGCCTTTTCTTTCATTTAATTTCTGTTGACGGCAGTGGAACATAAGGGGATACGCAAGCCTTACCGGGATATTTCTGACGTTAGAAATGAACCACAACAGTCTTAACAGTATCCAAAGAAGGTTGATCCACAACCATCGATTCAGAGACACCAACAACCCACAATCAAAAAATATGAAAATCATATTCCTACAATATTAAAAAAATCATTAATTTATTACCTGAACAGAATCCGGTCCAATAGGTGGCGTGTCAAAGAAGTCGTTGATTATTTCTCTAACCTGTTATGTAGATAGAAAAGTGTCAAAATAAGAACCTTCTTCATTGTCCGATGCTTTGAATTCAGGATCATCCATGATAAAAAAATTATACAAATAAATAAAAATATGAATTAATAAGAAAATTGTACAAATAAATAAAAATATGAATTACAAAGGTAATTTTACAATGTTATTCTCAAACCTTAGAAATATGATCAAAATCTTAGGACTTTAAACTAATAAGACCATCAACAGCAATACTATCGTATTCGTCAATGAATCTTTGGGAAAAAATTACATAAAGACTGATAAATTAGAAATATGTATTGGAAAATAAATAATAAGACAATCAATAAAACATACCTTATCAACATGATCAACAGTGGTACACTGGCTGACCCCCTCCATGGATTGGTACTCAGGACCATCGACAGGAAAATTATCTGGAACATCATTACAGTTCTAGAAATAAGAATTAAAGGTGAGATACAATAAGAATTAAGGAAATTTGCATCAAATAATGAAAAGCACAATCCTTATCAACCTGATCATCATTCATACACTGGCTGACCCTTTCCATGGACTGGTGGTCAAGACCACCAACAAGAACATTATGGGAATGACTGTCGTTCTGCAAAAAATTAAAATAACGTTATTTGTTGGAATATGATAACAGGTAAGATGTTATGTAAAGGACATAACCTTATCAAGAAGATCAACATCCAATGGACCAGTGTGTGGCTGTTTTGTAATTTTTTCAACTGAATATAAACGACGTTGCAGATCAGCGATCATCTGCTCTTGTTCTTTGACAGTTTTTGCAAGTACAACTCTCTCTTAAACATCTTCTTGATCAACAACTCGATGAAGCACCTCTTCTTTATCAACAAACCTACGCACCTTAGTACGGACATGTACCTCTTGACGAACCTCTGTCCGAACACGGGTATGAACACTCTTGGAATTACTAATACCCTTTGTAGCCGATCTAAGTACTGGAGTAGAGGGGGTGACCCTTTTAAAAAAAATCTAAACTAGATCTCCACCAAATTTCATTCATCTCAATAGCTGAAGGGGTAAGTTTGTAAAAAGCTGCATTTTCCGAATAAAACAATCTATCATAACCTAATTTTTCAAACTTTGATCTATTACTCCATGAAACACCATGGGGGATCACCTTCTCATCTTTACGCCACCAGTGGATTGAGTTAGAGAAAGTCTCCAAACCCCATATCTGTTATAAGTATAATCCATAGTAACCATAAGTATAATCCATAGTAACCATAAATAATTAAAATCACATCACAAGTAAAGAAATAAAATGATGCTTCTAATTCAACATGTAGTCCAAAATTGGCAGACTAATACACTGAAAAAATCCTATCTATATCACACTCACAATTGGACATCACCTTACATGATTTTTTATACATTCCATCATTCTCATATAACTTAATCTCAAAGCATAAATTTGTTATACTATCTGTTAGACTGTTATACTACATGTTATACATTCATATCAAAGAAACTAACCTTCAATGGAAAAACAAAACCATACAACACATAGTTGGCCTCGTATTTGGGATTGCTTGCCAACTTTTCCAAATGGTATTTCCTACGATCTACCGCCACGTTATAAACCTTCTTATAAAAGAATGACCACATTTATTCTCCCCACGGAAATGCATCCCATTTATAAAAATCATCTACCAAATATACAATGGCGTTTGTAATTACATGTCTAAGCTCATGACCTATAAAAACATAATCTAATGCTAGCAACAAACAAACGCGTACAGCATCCTCATCATCCAATTGATTAAACTCAACATCGTTCTTAACAAGCTCTAATAGATGTTCACCTTTTAAGTTAGCATTCTTGAGGAAAACACGCTTACCGAATTCAGAATGATCTTCCTCTTTAGGGTGTAAACTCACTTTGCCAAAGCGAAAACTAGTAATCAAACAGAAATCCTCCCTACCAAATTCTAAGCTATGACCATCAATATCAAAAATGAAGGGCTGGTTGGGAGATGGATTTTGAACTAACATTTGGTGTTGAAGTAAAAAATTCAACAAATGATTATCATGTGTGGTAGTTTGTATGTCTAACCACGGTCCAAAAACAGTCAGGCTAAAAATACCAAGACAATCTACCTTCCAACTCAACTTTGATCGAATGGTTTGTAGAATGTGTAACTTCGATCTAATACTAACCTTAACATCATAAACCTACAAAATATTAAAAAAGGAACTGTTAATTATAAAATTATAAATATCAACATGAAATCATCTAAACTAAACATCAAAAATCAAACATAGATAGCCTAGTTAAATGCAGGAGATAATCCACTATGTACATTGCCCTAGACCTATAAAATTGGGGATGAAATCTGCACTTTTACAATACATGGGAAATTTGAAACAAAATTGGGATCTAACAAATAATTTGAAACAAAATTGGGGATCTAACAATAATTTGGCCTTACTATGATATGTGTCAACTCTAAGAAACTTCGACCCTATTACCTAACTTAGTTTCCCAAAGGTAACACTAAACATATTCAAACCTAAGAAACTTCGCCCCAATAACCTAACTTAGTTTCACTAATTGGCCTTATTATGATACTTTTAAGCCTATCATTCATGAAGGAGATCATCCACTACAGGTGATAAACAACTTCAAAACCAAATAATTTTTAATTTTAACAAATAATTTTTAATTTTTAAACCACTACGCTACTTTTGTAATTAACTTTTAAATCTAACAAATAATTTTAAACAAAAATAAGACTATGTTAAACTCGCTAAGCCAGAAAATTGGGGATCAAATACTTTGAAGAACGCTACAGGGAATACAATTGTCTTTAAGCAATTAAAACTTACATATTATCTTTCAGCCATAAGAACGATTAACGAACAGTGCCAAAAAGAACGATTGTCTTTATCAGAATAGTGAACGGTGTGTGATGGAGTGTGTGTTTTAAGAGAGAGAAATAATGTTGAGTATGGAGATGTTTTGGTAAAAGTATTATCGAGAATTTCGATAAGATCTATGGGAAACAATTTTTTATTTGGCACACTGCCCAAAGTGGGTAGAGCATCAGTCAGTAGAGCAGTAGAGCATCCGACGTGTAAAAAAAAAGTACTATAAGGGTATTTGGGTAATATTCTAATAAGTGGTGGGCCACCCCACAGATTTGTGGGCCAATAAAAAGTGCATTTTTTTGGACACGTGCCGATCAACTAAGAAGGTAGAGTGGTAGAGCAGTAGAGCATGACCATAATGAGAACATGGGGTCATGGTTGACCATTTGGCGCCAAACATATAGTACTTTTTTCTGAAACCGGAATTTTCTCTAAATTAATTAGAACGAGGATTTTACAGCAAATGTCTCAAAAGTCAATACACAGAGGGCCTACCCGAATAAATAATAGGACAACATGTGTTTATTACACTGCAAGTTTTATAAGTGCTTTAACTGTGCCATATGTAATTAACGTAGACTAATACACTAATTGGACAATTTAGTGTTTGCGTCTCTCGTTCTTTATACGAAGTATTAATTAGTAAAACAAGATTGTTATGAATATTTATTAGTAATGATTGTACACATTTATACCCCTAAATAATAACCTACACTTTTATGATTGGTTTGTAACCTCCACCATTATGATTAGTCTTGTAACTTCCTATATTGTAATTAATACCAATGATATTGAGGTCCCAATAAATAGAGGCACCTAATGTAATGTGATACACACCAATAATAAGTTTTATCTTCTTCTTCCGTACTCTTGCTTATTGTTCTTATTGTGCTACTAGGCATGTTGTTTTACAACACGTTATCAGCACGCTCTAAATATGATTTTGGGTCTCAAAGTTGTTGATTTGTTAGTGATAAATGGGACGATATACAATAGCAGCGATGACTCATCTCTTGCTTTTTCCGATTCCTTTGTTCAGGTGTGCTTGAATGTTCATATATTTGATCATAATGAGAATATTTGGAATTACATATTGCTTTTTTAATTTCAGTTTGATCTATTACACTTATATGTTGCGTCTATCTATAGAATATCAATGTTATGCTTATATTTATGTCTGAAATATTATTGGTTTGATGAAATAAAGTATTCATATTAATATACTCATTGTTAAGTCTCAAATGAACATGAGTCACTTGCATACAAAGAAATCTTGTCAATTGACATAAGTTGAAAAATAAACAAATCTTGTCAAACGTTTTGTTTTAACCTTGTGTCAAAAATCTTGATGCTAGACTAATGGATTATAAACATAGAATAAACTTGACTATTGGTTTTCGTGTATTCGATTGTTGATTAACGTATAATAGACATATTTTGTTTTAATATATTATAACAAAATTAGATTTTGATTCATATCATATTTTACATTAAGTGTAACGGTTGTGGTTAATAAGTTTTGATGTTTTAATATTGTGCATTAAGTAATCATTAAGCATCGATTATACGTCATGGGTATGTTATATGTCATGATTAGAATCATCATTTATATATTCATTTATGTTAAAGTTTTTTGTTTTGAATGGTCTATTACTAGGTCACTAATTTTATAAATAAATAAATGCCATGGAGAGTTACAAATTTAATAAATGTTAGTCAAAGAAACTATTATGTATCTATGTAATTTATCATCATTTAAGTCTCAAAATGACATTGTATAAATGTTGTTTTATGATGGTTATATATCAATAATATGAGTTGTGTCATGATTTAAACTTTTATGAACAATATGATATAAATTTTTTTATAAAGGTTATCCACATGGATGTTGAACAACATACTTACGAATGTGTGTTTTAATCACTGAACATTGATAATGGTTACTTTATCGAGTTTGTTACGATTTCACAAGCGTTACATATATATATGTTAAGTGCACATACTATATAGTCCCACCGTCGTGTATACAACATATTTAAAGTTGTCTTGTATTTATATGATAATTAACGTAATATAATATGAAACGAACGTACACAACTTTGACTTTATTGATTATTTATTTATAGAAATTGTGAACTATGTGTTTAGAAACATTTTAAATCGATAGATTCTTGTAACTAGTAAAAAAATGAGCTTATAGCGAAAAAAATGAGACCTCCGGGTGGTTAAGTGATATGCGATAATTATTATCGTCATTGATCAACTTAATGAACAAAATTGTTAATACAAATAATGTCTAAAAATGTTATTTATATTTTTCGACCTCTCAATGTTTTGAGAATAACAAAATGTAAAAACGTTTACGATAAACATAAATGTTTACAAATTATTAATCGTAAAATTCCATTTCTAAGATTAGTAATCACTTAAGGTATGAACAAACAAATCATTAAGCATGATTAGTGATCTAGAAATTAATTTTCTCTTAACCATCATATTTTTACAAAAGTATTTCACAAAAATAATTATACAAAATATTTTTTAATTAAAAGAAAAGTTTTATTAAAAACTTAAATTTGAAATTCAAATTTTCTCCCCAAAATGGAAGGTTCCATAACAGATACAACCTTCCCTACAAAAAGACAAAAACAGGAGCGTAGTCTACCAGGCGGCCTCTTTATAGGCCTGGCAGCCCTCAGATATATCTGGGACCGCGGGGTCCGCCCTCAATGACCATTGGGTTTTCTTGCCTATAAATACTGCTCCATTCCTAGCAGAAAATCAGACCTTTTTGCACGAAATTTTCTGATAACTTTCTCTCTCTAAAACCTTCTTTCTCTCTCTAAATCTCTTGATGACTAACATTCTTAGATCTTGTTTCAAGTGATCTAATCTCTTAATCAACTGCAAGAGAAGAACATTCGTATTCGTCAAGAAATGAATTGTTATTTAGTTATCTCTCCTCTCGTCTTCTAAGTATCAAATCTCTATTGTAATTATTGTGTAATTGTGTGATTCGGATTGTGTGTATATCCGATAGTGTAAATCTTGTGAGTGAATAGTGTTTGTGAAGTGGTAGATTGGTTCTAGCTAAGATTAGGACTCGACATTTAGCTTAGTGTCGGAAAATAATGTAAGCGACGTGTAAACGGCTTTCTCCGCCTGAAGGGAGCTTGTTGACATAGTGAAATCTCGAGTAGGATACCCGGGGAGTGGAGAAGGGCGAAGAAGAGCTTCGTAGCCGAACCACTATAAATCTTGGTGTTTTGGTTTGATTGTTCCTTCTCTCATCTCTTTATATTGTTGTGATTGTTATTTAGTATAACAACCTACAATTTTCATCAATGTAATTATCCATCTATTAAATTAGATGCAATTTTCATCAATGTAATATCTACTTATTAAATTAAGTACACCCATTTTCACAGGAATATTTTTGCTTTATTCCACCTATTATGCAACGTAATTTGCATAACCTAAGTAAACGAGCTCACGCAACCTACCTATGCCAATTTCATCAACGTGTATAGCCAGTAAACGTTATAATATGTCAAGCAATATGTTTTAAACTCCATTTTATCATACATTATCTATTTAACGTACTTTTCAAAACGTTATTATAAAACGGATATTAAACGTTTACGTTTATATCAAAACCCTAATTATATGAAATGTTTACATATAAAGTGAATGTTCAAGCTTGCGAGGCATGCGTACAAGTGTACAATGCATAACTTTTGAATATTAATTCGCTCCAAAACCAATGTACAACTCCTTAAAGCTCAAAGTACAATCCGACTATGCATAAATTAAAATAAGCTCATTTTCCCTCCATTTTGCTTCTAGATTTCGTACAAACTTTTCAACACAAGTTACAAACACTTTTAGCATAACATTTAAACAATTTCCTCCCTACTTATAAATACCTAGCTCGTCCAAAACCGTAAATCCTAACCCAAAAACCCTAATCTACCAGAAATACCTAAACTAGTTCTAAACTAAGTTAGACCAAGCAACCACCCTAACTCCACCATGATCCACCTACTTTCTAGCCACCTTCAGCACCTTGTCACCACCCTAGCACCCAAGCACCTCCATGAATCACCTACTAGTCACCTTGAGCTCCAAGAAAACAACCTAGCCACCTCCTTTGATTTTCGAACCATCACCACCTCCATACACCTTGCATAGCTACTCCATAGCCTTCCTTGGTCACCACTCTACTATTACTTGGTCCCTAATTCACTTACCTTGGCCACCAAACCAAGTAAACTTGGCCTCCAATCCTTTTCAAGCCGTATATAAGCCAAAACACACACACACTTTCACAAACACACAATTTTATCAAAACTACTTCCAAAAAATGTTCTAGAAAGTACAAGCTTTTTTTAAGCCAAGAAATAAGAAGAAAGAAGTATTTGAAGTCATCTCCAAGTTTTCGAACCCTAATCACTTGTTTCGACCCATTTTTAACCCAAACGTGTACTTGTAAGTCCTATAACTCGTTCCATAAGCTCTTGTATCATTTTAAGATCTTGTATGAACTTTGTTTTAGTCATTTGAATATGCTAAGCAACATGTTTGGTTTTCTTAAACCAAATGTGCCCTAAAACGCACCCTAAAACCCTAATAAGCTATTTTCATAAAACTTAAACCCTAAAAGCCATAAGCTGATTTAATAAGCTATTCTAATAAGATAACTTATCATTTCTATAAGCTTGAAAACTAATCTTAAAACCTTAAACCCATCGGGTTAATCTTTTTAAACCAAACGAACCTGTTTTGGATTTTTAAGCTCACAAGCTCTTTTCATAAGCTTTAAGCTCGTAAGTTACTTATTTTAGCTTATAGCTATAACCTGCAAATTTGATTTCAAGATCTAAAATAAAAAAATTATGGAAATTAGACTAAAAACGCAAAACATTTCATGCAAAAGGGTATATATTGTAACTTTCTGAAATTATATAGTTTTGTGCCAAAAATGTAATTACCTTAAAGTTATAACTCCAAAGGGCTATTTTGCCATTCTTTAAAGTTAAGGGTTTAAAGATTTTAAAAGTTAAATTAAAAGGATTAACTTTGTATATATATATAAACCAAGGGTATATATTGCCATTTTACATTCTTAAAGGTATAAGATGTAATATTTTTATATTAATTATAAAAATATATTTAAATATTATAAGACTCAATTTTATTAAAACCCGACACATTTGTCGTTATCATTCATCGATCAAAACGCTATAAAACAATTATGTTATAAATATAACATAATTTATCATCCACTAGCTTGTGAAGAAACTTAAAATGATAAAATCTTATCATTTAATCTATAACGTACCACGTTGCTAGAGAATTTCATGTGAGGGGTTTCATTTGGGTAGACATTTTGACGAGTTGCTAGATTTACGATTTAAAGTGTCCTAGCTCCTCAAACGTTTACTACATGACCTCTGGATTATGATAGCCTGAACAGTGATACGATATATTCACAAGTTATCAAACCAAAAACCGTTAAACTTTATGAAATAAAGTTTGTAATATCAACAATCAAACTAAGACTTGACATATTACCCCAGGTTGCGTGACGAGGCTGTTTATTCTCATTTGAATTAAATTCCAAATCAATCAACTACCTTGATAAGGTGAGTTCATAGTCCCACCTTTACATGCTTTCTAAATCACGTGGGGAGATACATGCTATAAACCATGAATACGAGTATTTTTCCAACTGTATGCTATCATGATATATTATTGCCTAAGTTTGCCTTCACTGCCAATATTTCTTAATCATTAACCATTAGTCACTTGCGACTGAACATGAATATTGTGGATAGATCTATTGGTCAACTCGGTAAGAACCGAGTTGACTCAGTTTGAGTCTTGTTCGGTTGTCACATGAGAAAACTAGATCGGGTCCTTATATAAACATGACTAGTTCGGCTCTTTGAAGAACTTGGACTCGTTCGGTTCTTCTCCTTCGATTCCACTCGATCGATTGTAGAAAAGAGGACTCGTTCGGTTCATTCTTATATCAGCTTGTTCCTCGTTAGATTGATGAAGAATCAACTAGTTCGGTTGTTTTTATTTGGACACATCACTCGTTCGGTTGATTGTTGTAATTTACTCGTTCGACTCCTTAAGAACATATCTCGTTCGGTTCAAACTAGAATGCCACTGGTCCGGCTGTTGTTGAAATGAACTAGTTCGGCTCAACTAAAAAATAACTCATTCGGTTTGACAATGAAAACTAGTTCGGCTCCTTCTTCACAAAAACCAAAAATGTACAATCGTCCTTTTCTTCTTGTCTTCATCAAAAACCACCAAAAACCAAACCGCCATAGCTATAATCTTGGATCTGGTTGTCGTATCAGTTATCTTTTTGTGACATTTGGAGAACAAAGAACCAAAAAAGAATTCATAAAAAATGAACAGTGAACCGTGAACAGTAATCGGAACATGAACAACAAACACATGATACAAAACACCCCTGGTTAGCTCTAATACCAATTGTCAAGGATCAAAAACACCTTTTCGGGGGGTCTTGGTTGATCAAAATAAACTAGATGGATCATTTTGTAGTTTTAGTAAAAGAAAGTAGAGAGAGGGGATGAACACCAAAAGATGGAATATTAGATTAATGAAAAATAACAAATGAACATCCACCCCCTCATGGAGAGCCATGAGGGGTATTTATACAAGAAACAAAAAGCTAACTATTCCTAGTTAACAAAAATGACCCCTGCGTGATACGCAGTGTCCAAAACTAGTCCAATTCACGTGTAAGACGCCAGCTTCACTAAAAGTGAGGCTAACATAATTATCTTATGTAGTTGTGTGATTCGAATTATGTGTGTATCCGATAGTGTAGATCTTGTGAGTGTATAGTGATTTTGAAGTGGTAGATTGGTTCTAGCTAAGATTAGGACTTAAAATTTAGCTTAGTGTCAAAAAATAACATAAGCGACGTGTAAACGGTTTTCTTCGCCTGTAGGGAGCTTGTTGACATAGTGAAATCTTGAGTAGGATACTCGGAGAGTGGAGTAGGGCGAAGAAGATCTTTGTAGCCGAACCACTATAAATCTTGGTGTCTTGGTTTAATTGTTCCTTCTCTCATCCTTTTATATTGTTGTGATTGCTATTTAGTATTAGTTTATATATTTACTTTGTTGATTCATATTGTTGATTGGTTAAACATACAACTCGAATCTAAGTATTTTGAAAGCAAACTTTTAAAGCCTGTAAACTATTCAACCCCCCATTCTAGTTTCCACAATTGGTATCAGAAGCCAAGGTCACTCAAGATTTTTAAAATATACTGTATTTTAAAGCTTGGATTGATCTAAGGATTCCAACAAATATCTAGAAGGGCAATCCATGCAAAGACCACCACTTTTTGAAAGTGGTAGTTTTATTTATTGGAAAAATAGATACGAGACACATGTTAAATAAAAAGATCTTGATCTTTGGCATGTTATTACTAACGGTGATTTTCAACCTATTCAACAAAATCCGAAAACCAAATTAGATGAGGTTATCCCTTTTGAAAAACAAAGTGACGATCTTAAAAAGAAGCTACAACATCAACATCATCCGATCCGATTTTAATTCTTCCCATCTCATACGTGTTCTCTTTTAATCTCCTTTGATTATTAGATTACATTTACAGGATCTGGTTGGATTAGTGTTGATTGGTTGATCGTTATTGTTTTATATACCATAAAATTGCCGTATCTATACCTTGTTACGCTTGTTTTAAAACCCTAACCCTTTCATAGTCGATTTATTGCACTTTCTAATTATAATTTGGATAACGATCTTGTTTGATAACAAGTTTCTTTATTTAGAGGTAAATCAGTCAGGGTAGTACTACTCGTTTTTCAATAGGGTTTTAAACAAAGCGCATAAATACGATTCACCTTTTTTAGGGTTTCGTCTATTGCGCTGCTTGGTTTTAAAAGTGCTCCTTCAAAGATTTATCTATAATTTTTTTATGGTTGATCTGCTGTATTGTAACATTGAACGAAACCCTAATTTTTTAGGGTTTGGTTATATCATTTGGGGTGGAGTAAACCCTAGATTTTTAGGGTTTTCTCATTATTTTCCAGGAAGTAGGTTTGGTTATTATTAGTTGTGGGTTATAGAGAGATGGAAGCTGGGTTTTTGACAGGTAAGAACGCATCCATAATGGGTGGTTTGGCTGCTAAGATGAAGAACATTGATGGAAAGCTTCTTGGTAAAGACGGTAAACCTATGAAGGATTACCATAATAGTATGGTCATGAAATACAATCAGGCTACAACTGTTGTTGCATCATGCGTTAATAGCTCAGATTATGGGATTATTAGTGTGACGAATGAAGGTACGACAACAGTTTCGATTACTAACGCTCATATGAAGCCTATTCAAGCTGCGCTGGTTAATGAAACTGTATTGGTGGCTGATAGTAATAATAGTATTAACAAACCTGCTCCTAATGTTGAGTTGGGATTAGGTTTTAATGGTACTAACAAACAAGAGGTACATAATGCTGATGGGATTAATGATGGCTCAAGGCTCATTCAGGTTAATACCAAAAAGGTATAAGTTTTAGTTTTAACGATTGATGATACCACTTGGAAGTTCGAGGTGAAGCTATTGGAAGTTCTATGGAAAATCTTAGTACATGCTGTTAACATGAGTAAATTGAAGGCGAGGTTGCTAAGATTTTGGAGTTTAGACGTTTGTTACAACGTTGAATTCACCATGATCTGGTTATCATTGATATTAAACCCTAATTTCAGGATTTGTTTAGGGTGATATAGTAATTCTATCTATTCACCCTGGTATGATAATAGTTTCTCTTGGATAGTATCTATGGAAGTTAGCCACGAAGGCTATTTGGAAGCTCTTGGAAATAATATATGACTATGAAGGTTTATGCTACAATTTTTGTTTCTAAGATGATGAAGCTTTGGAAGTTATCACAGCCAAGGTCACTCAAGATTTTTAAAATATACTGTATTTTAAAGCTTGGATCGATCTATGGATTTTGGCAAATATCTAGAAGGGTAATCTATGCAAAGACCACCACTCTTTGAGTGATAGTTTTATTTATTGGAAAAATAGATTTGAGACATATGTTAAATCAAAAGATCTAGATCTGTGGCATGTCATTACCAATGGTGATTTTCAACCTATTGAACAAAATCCGGAAACAAAATTAGATGAGGTTATCCCTTTAGAAAAACAAAGTGATTATCTTAAAAAGAAACTTGCGAAAAATAATGAAGCTAAAATGGTTATTTATAATGCTTTGCCTAGAAAAGAATATAAAAGAATTTTCATGTGTAACATAGCAAAAGAAATTTGGAAAATATTGTTAATCACCCACCAAGGTAATAGTCAAGTCAAAGATAAAAAGATCGACCTTTTGGTTCAACAATATGAACAATTCGTCATTTCCAAAGATGAATCTATAGATAGTGCTTTTGCTAGATTTAATAGTATTATTACTAGTTTAAAAGCACTTGATGAAGGTTTTTCTAGCAAGAACTATGTTAGGAAATTTCTTAGGGCTCTACATCCTAACTGGAGAGCAAAGGTCACGGCAATTGAAGAGTCAAAAGACTTAACATCACTATCTCTTGATGAACTAATCGGGGAACCTTAAAGTTCACGAAATGATGATCAAGAAAGATGCCAAAATAGTCAAAGAAAAAGTTGAAAGGAAATCTCTTGCTTTAAAGGCTAAGAAAGAATCTAGTGATAAAGAGTGTTCGACTTCCGAAAGTGAAAACGAAGAATACGTCATGGCGGTAAGAGACTTCAAGAAGTTCTTTAAGAGAAAAGGTAGATTCGCGAGACAACCTCGGAACAACAAAAAGACATTCCAAAGAAGCCATGATGACAAGAACGGTAAAAGTGATAGAAAATGGTTTAGATGCGGCGACCCGAATCATCTTATTGGAGAATGTCCAAACCCACCGAAAGACAAGAATCAAAGAGCATTTGTTGAAGGTTCTTGGAGTGATAGCGGTGAAGAAGATGATGAGAAAGTCAATAACGAAACGTGTTTAGTAGCTCAAGCATCAAGTGAGGTATGTTCCGAATCCTCTTACTTTTGTGATGAAAACTCGTCAATAGTTTATTTAATATTAGAAAATGAATATGATAAACTATGCAAAATGAGTTTAAAGATAATCACTAAAAACGAAAGACTAAAAGCTACTAGAGATAGCTTAGAAAAGGAAATTAGTATTCTAAAAGAAAAAGTTTCTACACTCGAGAAAAACAAGGAAGTTGATCTCGAATGTGTAAAATGACATATGCTTAAAATTGAAAATGAAAAGCTTAAAGTTGAAGCTCTTAAACTAACCAAGTTTGAAAAGAGCACACATTGCTTAAATGAAATGTTAAATAATCAAAAACCCTCCCGTGAAAAGTTAGGTTTAAGGTTTAATTCATTTAAAGCATCATCTAGTGGAACTAAGGAAATAAAATTTGTAAAAGCTCAAAAAAAGGCATCCTCTAATGGAGGTCCCATAAATATGGGCGGCCCCCTTAATGTTCAGGCGGCCCCCGAAGCAAATATGGGACCGCCACCAGGAACCACACCTGGATATGAGAAAAATGTGTTTTTTTTAAAATCTATTTTGGGTCCTAGACCAAAACACATAATAGTAACCAATGTAAGAGTTCTCGTTGCTAGTGATAATGAAGTTAAGCATTTCTATAAGCCATTGTCAAAACCCGGAGTTGGATTTTCAAAACCAAATATTAGATAAAAAACTCCACCACCTAGAAGAGTCATAAATAATGATCATCGTCCCAAAACACAGCAACCAAAAAGAAATATTGGTCGACAAAATCAACCTCGTGGTTTTCCTGTAACTTGGAACAACGTCTCACGACAAAGTTACATGCCATGGGAAATGTGTCTTCCATTTCCACATCCCAACCAATTGCATCAAATGCAAGGGATGTTTAACACTAACAACTTTGGACCCATGAGATATTGAGGACCAAATGTTTGAGGTGTTGCCTTATGTAATTAGATATGCCTTGGAGTCGACTTGGAACCCGATAAGTGGATATAGGATAGCGGATGCTCCAAACACATTCCGGGTAACCGAAAGCTCTTCTCAAGCTACAAGGCATACAACGGAGGTAATGTTATTTTTGGTAGCAATCTTTGTAGTAACATCATTGGCAAAGGTAAAATGACTCTCTTAAAATAGATAATGTCGAGCATGTAGATAACTTAAGATTTAACTTGTTAAGTATATGACAAATATATGATAATAAGTGCAGAGTAACTTTCTCTGAACATGACAGTGAAATTACTAAGGATGGTAAGGTCATAGGTAGAGGTATTAGGAAGAAAGGCTTATATGTGATGAAATTAAGAAATAAGCCTAAAGATAAAATTTGTCTAGCAATGATTGATGAAAACTCCACATTGTGGCATAGGAGATTAGGTCACGCAAATATGCGTCTTATTTAATCGTTAGCATCTAAGGAATTAGTTAGAAACTTACCTATGCTTAAGTTTGATTAACACTTCTGTGATGCTTGCAAAATTAGAAAGCAAGCTCATACTAGTCATAAGGCTAAGAATATAGTCTCAACGACTAGATGCTTAGAACTCCTTCATATGGATCTCTTCGGTCCATCCACCGTACGGAGTTACAGAGGAAACCGCTACACCTTAGTCATAGTAGATGACTATTCTAGGTATACTTGGACTAGATTCCTTAAGGACAAAACCGAAGCTTTTGATCAATTCAAAATATTTAGTAAGAAAATTCAAAACCAATTAGGATGTAAAATAGTGTCAATAAGAACCAACCACGGTAGGGAATTTAATAATGAGGTGCAATTTGGAGAGTTTTGTAATGCCAATAGAATTACACATAACTTCTCGGCTCCATGCACTCCTCAATCAAATGGTGTGTTGAAAAGGAAAAATAGGAAACTTCAAGAAATAAGTAGGACTAAAATGTTGGAATTAGCAATCGTTACCAAAAAAGTTATGTTGTAACGCAGTACACACTTCAACATACATTCTTAACCGAATCCTAATTAAAGCCATCTTTGGAAAAACACCTTACGAACTCTTAAAAGGTAGGAACCCTACTCTAGATTAACTTTCGAGTGTTTGGATAAGTTTTTATTCAACACAAAGGCTACCTACTAAAGTTTGACACCAAAGTTATAACGAAGGTATCATTTTTAGTTACTCAGCCAAAATATGTAAAGCTTACATTATCCTTAACAAACATACTAGAAAAACGAGAGAGTCATTCAACGTGACTTTTGATGACACTCCTCCACCCTCTAAGACAATCCCCTTGTGGATATGACTTAATAAGAAATGAAGCAATTAAGGTTTACCAAAAAGAAAAACCTAGAAAATGGGAAACATTGAGATGAATCGTTAAAGATTGACAAAATAGTCAATATTAAGGAATCTAGGAACCATCCATTAGAAAATGTCATAGGAAACCTTATTCCAAAGAACCTTTAGATAACAAAGCCCAAAACCAAAGTAACTTCTTTTGTTTTATATCAACTATAGAACCTAAGAATGTGAATGAACCTATAGAGATGAAAGTTGAATATCGCTATGTCAAGAAAATTAAATCAATTCATTGCTAAACTCGTCATCTGGGAGCTTAGTTCCACACTCTAGTAATATGAACAATCATAGGATCTAAAATGGTGTTTAGAAATAAATTAGACGAGAATAGTATTGTTTCTTGAAATAAGGCTAGGTTAGTTTCTCAAGGCTATAATCAACAAGAGGGCATCGATTATGATTGAAAACTTATGCCCAGTTGCCAGACTTGAGTCAATTAAGATTCTATTAGCTTATGCGTGCTTTAGAGTTTAAGCTATTCCAAATTGTTAGATATTAGAAAAAGACTCGGTCACCCAGTGTATTTTATTGTTCATTATAGCTCGTAGTTTAATAGGTAAACGTATGACATTTAGTATTACGAAACGCGGTACTATACCCAGGTGAATTATAAGTAACTTAAAAAATAACCATCTTCCAACTTTAGAAGAGGTAAGCATCTATTCATTTTACACACACTCTTTAGTGTGTTTCCTTAGTTTCTCTTAACCATTCTCTCTCTCTAACTTTCTCTCTCTAGATCTATACAAATTTTTTTGAATCGGGATCCCTACAAATTGGTATCATAGCCTGAAGTGGATCGTGATGATTCGGGTGTTCATTAAGCTTAAATTCGTTGGCTTATTTTTGCTTAAAAAGGCCACGGCTCAGATTTGATTTGGCTTATTTGTTTGATAACTTGATCTTCTCTATTGTTCTACACATTAAAAGGTTAGAGTGTAACAATTTCGTGTGTTTTATACAACTCCAAGTTCGAAATTTAAGCAAATAAAGTTTGGTGTTCTAAAGTGGAAATTGCTTATTTTTTAAGAAATACATGTTAATGTAGTTTTGTCTTCATATGCCCACATAGGTATTATTTGCATGTTTAAAGCTTAGTTTCATGCTAGAAAAGATCATTAGTGCTAGATTTTGTCAATTCCGTCCTTTGTGTTCTTCGTGGAGGGATGTGTCAAACTATTATTGTTCAAGGCAGCGGTTTGACAAGATAAGGGGACAAGACCATAATTTTAAGGAAAAAGTTTAAAGGGCGAGATGACTCAGACAATGCGAGGCTTGATATTTTAATCAATAAAAAACGTCTTCAGGTTTTTACACAACAAATGGCAGTTCTTTATATTGGTAGCGAGTTTGACGTAAAGGCGAGTTAAAATTTATATAGACAAAATACAAAACGTTACTCTGCCTTAACTTCAAAACACAAGAGCAGTGATTACAATAAACTAGTGCCGAGTTAAGAAAATAACGCGAGTTGCCAATTATGGTGGCGGTTTGCTAAGAAATAGAACACGCGGGCGGTTTTGTCAATTAACACAGCGGTTTTATTATTTTAAAACACGGCAGTTGATCACCTTCAGTAGCGGTTAGCTCTTTTTATATTAAGCAGCGGTTGAGTATATATATGTATTGGCGGCATTGTTCAAGGTGGCACGTTTATTAACATATAGAGGATTTGATTAAAAGAAATAAAATTTTTTTTTTTCGGTCGACACCTTTTTAGACACTTTTTGACGGAAAAATTAAGTAATTTGTAATCTTTTTTCTATAGCCTTTTTAACTTATTTTTACAAAAATCCAAATTCAAAATTTTTGGTAACAGAAAAAAAAATTTCGACGACACCTTTTACACTTTATGGTAGCGGGAAAATTAAGTAAATACAATTTTTTCATTAGCTTTTTTAGCTTATTTTTTAAAAACCAAATTTTTAGAAATTTGGTACTTAGGTGGAAAAAAAAAAATTCATAATCCAACTGCGCCAAATTTCAAACAAATCAACAAACCAAATACCACAACCAAGTACTTCAAAGATAATCAAACCACAACAAACAAACCTAAATCACAAACCAATTATTCATTAACGGTTTTCTATTGATTTTGTAAAATGCCATCGCTTAATCTTTTATTCGTTTTAAATCAAGACTTGTAAAAACCCTTGAATGTTAATTGCATTTAAAACCACAACATCATCACTTTATCTACTTAAGATACTTAATTTTTATGTCACACATACGAAATTTCAATGAATATCTAAATTCTAATTTAAAAGAGAGAGAGCTTCAACTGACGCAACGGCTCGCAAAACAAAGGCACTCCAACTGCATGACATGGTTTGAACAACTCGAGACACATCTTCATGATCTCTATCTCCTTAATTCGCCTTATGCTGTTGATGCATTTAAACCAGCATTTCGCTCATTCTTTGGTGAAGAGCAATCAGACTTTTCAAATGAAAGATGTTTCATAATCGACGTTAAGGCTACAACTTGAAACGAGAGAATCTTCATGTGGTTCATTGCAAAGACTTGTCACCAAGCACTCAAACCAGTTAGTGCGTACAGACGTGGAGTTACAACGAGAACAGGATACCACTTGAAGTGGTCATTCATAGAGTTGTACATATACTATGGATGTATAACGCATGAAAGAAAATGAATTTTAATGCACTAAATGAGAATGGAAGTCAGATTCACATGAAAATATTTCATCGAGGCATCAAATAAAGTCAGTGTCAAGATCATCCTAAAATCAATCAATCCCGTTTCAAGCAATGGATACACTTGATTGTAATCAAAAGCAGTTTGATAGAGCCCTGAAACACATTGCATACACAAATCAAATTGAAACACAATTCAAAAGGCAAGAGGAAAAGGTCGATATGTGTGAAGCAGTTGATGTTGGGTTGGTTGTCACAGAAAGCAGTGGGACAAAGCCCGACAAGCAGGATACAAGTAGCAGTTCAGGGAATTATACCACACAAGCTGTGATGCAGATTCAGACCATTAAATGACTAAGAGCCATTTTCTGAGGTAAATTTGACTTGCACTACATAATATCCTTGCTAATTGAACAACATCATAGCTGAGCAATCTGACCCAATTATGACACACATCTGTTTGGAAACTATTGATAACAAATACCAACTGCCATACTTCCAACAAAATATGTGTCATAGGGGAGAAAGATTGACCAGGATGCTTTGCTTAATGCTGAGCTGTCTAAAAACGAAAGATATGGTTGTATGGAATTTTACAATGAACTTTCAAAACATTTTACAAACTTGAAAAACATTGTATTTCAACTATCACTTGAAAATATTCAATACAACAAAAGGAAGAAAGTTTTCATAGTAACAATCCATGTAAGAATAAGGAATATCTGAAATTTCGTGAATTTTTTATGATAAATGATTTGAAAGCTCAGCTACAGGCCAAAACCACACTAATTTGTGACTTGAAGAATCAAATTAAAAGTGTGAAGGAAGCAAGTAATGAAGCCAAAGTTAAAAATGACATCGATGTAATTGAAACTATTAACATCGAATAATAACATATGTGCTAAATTACTTGCAGCAAATGAGCAATACATAAAGAAAAATATCATTTGAAACAGATTTACAAAGAACTTATGATACAGTTAAAAAGACACGCTTCAAAAAAAATCCAACAATGACCTTTAATATCTCAAATTAATCAAAAAGTCTGTCGAAAATGCTATTTAAAAAGCCTCATATTCAGAGAAAAATTTTGCAAATTGCGCATAAAAATGAACTTAGAAAGTTAAAAGAAATATCGTAGATTCAAAGTTTACCAAACCATCAATCTTGGGAAGCCGCCTTTACAACCACTAGAAACCATTTAGTTTGTTAGAACAACCGATGCGTTTACGTCCTGAACACCTAGAATGTCCAAGACCACGGTTTGCCTCCCAAGTTGATTGATAGAACAATGATTTTCCAAAAACAGTCACCTGAAAAGCTCCCATTATTTGCCAAAGTACGAGAATCTGCGTGGCTCCAACAAAAAACCTCATCAGGTGATTAGCACCTAAATATCTAGAATTGTCATAAAGAATCTTATGGTTTTCTAATGATAATGGTACATGCGTACATTCTAGAGAATGCAAGGAAAAATGACACAAGACAAAGAACTAGATTCCTAATCATAGGATATGGCCTCTACTAGATTCAAGCACTCCTAATTCTTGTACACCAAAACCTAATAAACATATATAGGATTCTCCCTGTATCTAAGTGATTGGTTGCAGTCACATGGTGTGCCTCTAGTAGAATCACTCTATTAGATGCTAGATTTCTTTCTTGGACTCCAAACAATTTGTTAGTCGATTTGTCATAAATATATCTTTAATACAAATCATGATGATTGTATAACAAAGATCTTGAATAAGGTGAATTCTCGTGCTACACACTCATAAACCTGGTAGGCAGATTGGTATAGGACAAAGGTTTTCTCTTAACAAGTCTTCCGATGTGCATGGGAAACCACACACTCCTAGATCTTGTCTTAGGTGGAAACCAACGGGTAGAATTTTCAAGACTGTTAGTCTTAGGTGGATACCTACTGGAAAGATGTTCACCGATAGCACAACCAAAGTGACAAGTGAATCTCTCTCAACTTAAATGTTTACAAATCTATGATATCACTAACCATATGAATGCAATCAAACTCTTATTTCTAGTGCAGGTACATCTAACTCAAGTTCAGGTACACTCTGTCACTCCCATTTAAAGAAAGACTCAAGTTTGGTATCCGAAAAAGACTGATATCTCATACGTCAGGAGTTTAAGGAATTCTAATCTGATGAACATGCTTTAAAAGATGTTTGGACAAAACAGTTCAGGCCTCGTTCTTCATCTTAATGACGCAAATGATCACAGTTGGGTCAAACCTCTGGTCCACCATTGTCTCATATGTTTTTCACATCAATTCAGCCTCGTTCTTACCTCTTTGAGAACGGTGTGAACAAAACGGTTCAAATACCACGTTCCTTAATTGTTCAAATGACGTCTGCTGGCATCTCTTCAAGCCCTTTTCCTTAAAGTAAAGAAGTTGTACGCCTCAGAGAAAATGAAAGAGTACTTTCAGTGCACTTTAACTTGACAACGAAAATGATTAATCTTTTTCAGTCATGAGCTAATATAACAAAACATTCCAAGTTTAGCTCATGGTAATTGCATGAATCAAATGTTAATTGCAACCCATCTTCAGATAAAAGGAAACATTGTACGTGTGATGCATTTTAACCTAATAACGAAAAGAGAAAATCTTTTTAGTCTTGAGCTAACTTTCGTAAACACTCAATGTTTGTTAGCTCAAGTCGATTGGCTTTAGCGTATTTCGTTACTGTATGAAACCATTTTTCAAAGAAAAGGATAGTGTACGCTTCAGAGCCCTTTATATCTTCAAAAGAAAATAATATCATCTTGTTTTTTGACCCTATCCTCATTAACCAGCTTCATATATTCCTCATGCTTTTTCGTTAGTTAAGTGGACCAACGTACATTAGCTGGTATGTAATTCACTAGATCAAATATGCAATCACATATGCAATTTTAATGGGGAGAATATGAATTAAATGTGATAAAATGTGGTATCTTGGTCATTGAATGTGTATAAAATGTTCAAATGTGAAAGTTGTAGGGTGTTTAAATCTGTAAGTGATAATCTGTCTATAGTGTGTTAAATATGTCTGCTAGGAAATAATCTAATCTAAAATTCCTTGGATCTTGCCATAATGTTAGATAGCGGCTTTGCATATCCTGATGGCAGGAATGTTAACCTACTGCATGGCGGTTTGGTGATCTGTTGGGCAGCGTCTTAGGCTAATAGTTCCATTCTTAGCCCAAAAAGCCGAATAAACCTCTTAGGCCTAGTCTCCAAAGGACCATTTTACTTGTTGACTCTCATACATGCTTAGTTAACTTGTCATTGAGCCTATCAGATAATCTCTAGACCATCGACCAAGGTTGACCAATGTTGACTTAACCCAATGTCCAGTGACTCTAATGTGGAATATCTTCGTGCTAATCTGAATATCAAGGGCATGTCAAACTCAAGGCGAACATCATTATCTAACATTGATTATATGCTATGGTTTGACTATCTTTGTTATATTCTTAACAATACGTTGGCAGAAGAGAATATTCCTTCACCTGAACCTACAAAATGAAATGAAAAGATCCCTATCATTGCTTCAAATATTGAACAGATTGAAAGGATACCTTCTCTCATATCACAGGAAGTTGCAAGAAGAATCCCTATCTATCCTCCACATTTCAGTTCATATTTCAAGAACACCAACTTCTTTAAGGCATTCTACATGCAGCACAAATTCCCTTACTATCTACATTCACTGTTCTGGAATACTCTGACAATCATGATGCAAAGAACTGGGTTTATAGCTTTCAACTTATAAAAATGTTTATCTGAGTGCTTATCTTTTTCGGAAGCCTTAAGAATCACTCCTGTATGACAACATCGTCCCTAAACCAGACTTAGCTTTGGAATTAGGTAAATCTATCAGCTTAACTGAACTAGAAGAAAATTGTTGCAAGAAAGTTCATAGCTACACATGCAAAGAATTGTGGTCTGATCTGAACGCCGAGCCCACACAAAAAGATAGTCTGGGTAATTGCTTTCAAAGATTCCTTTATTGTGTCAAAGAAAGTCTTCTGATTCATCTAAGAACTCAAGGGTATTTAAAAATCTTACTCCCTGCTGAACAAGAGTCTATTGCGTGACATAATGAAATCTCCTCAAGGTAAGCAAGAAATAACCAGAGACAGCCAGGATCTGGAGGCTAATGAAGGAACTACTGGTAACATACCAGGGGTTCTTGATGAGCCACATCGCTCTAGAGCCTTAATTGCAGAACTGAATCTAAGCCAGGGGTTCTATGACAGAAAAGCTAATTCTGAGTTGGGAACAGATTTGGACAGTGAACGATTTTTGACAGAGATGATAATGATGTTGGATGCAATGAGGAAACTAAGCCTGATCCTGAAGATAAATATACGTAAAAGATAAACCAGAAAACTACCATTGAAAACCGAAGTTGAATCCATGGTCACATATTCTATCCAACAATATTCCTACATCTGGTTCCTTTACTGATACTTCAGTCAACGATCTCTCATCTCCTAAACCATTAACTCCCTCCCAGTCAAGAATCATTCATTACAACTTCACCACCAACTTCCCGCACTTACATCAGAATAGTTTCAGTTCTTGAAATGGTCAGTCACACTCATGTGCACATCATTTCAGGACCTATACCTTCTTTGATGACTCTCCTTGGATACTCATTGCAGGACTCGTGCAAAACTTAGTTTCACCAACACCATATGTTTCCAGCCATCCAATGAAATACTATGAGATCCTGTTGAAACCATAAGTTAATGAGTAACTATAATCTTCCACCAACGAACTGATTCCCCAGTTTCTGGTAGCTATTGTTCTTCAAGAGCTGTTATACTAGTTGGTTCACCTTCATCAACTACCATTGATCAAGAATGAACAATGCTACTAGTACTTCACCAACAAATAGTAAATTTTAATCTAGGTCACCAACAAGGTGTTGAAGAATAAATTCATGGACATCAAAATGCATAATTTAATAATGCACCCCTCCTTCATAATATTTCTTCAAACTCTAGTTTTGAAGAAACTAATTGACAAGGGGTCATTCCATTAAATTTGCATAATCTTATTCAACTGTTTAATACTATCACTAAGTTGACAAAGAATCACTCATTAGAGAATGTTATTGACGATCTTCCTCGTTGTCCAATTTCAACAAAAAGTCAAGTACAAGAACATCCAATTGGAGTCTACTTTATGCAAATGAAAAATCCAACTCCATTCGGTGTGAAACAGTATGGTTGAGATCTACTATCTCAAAGATAGTTTATGGTTTCTGGCCAATTTTGTTCAGGAATCGTGCCTCAATTCATAGCTCCTGATCATAGTAGTTCAGGACCCGTGCTTCATGAAATGACGTCTGATCAAATCCGTCCAGACCTCACGGCCCCCCCCCAATCGGACAAGAGATCTAGTTGATAATATGCTCTCAGACCTCGTTTCAAATAAACAAAAGGCATCAGATTATGACATCTCTGGCCCCGTGCCCCCAAGGAAAAATGTTGTTTCTCTAGCAGACAAAACAGATTCGTTACAAAAATAGATCAAATTTCTATTCAATCATTTCTTTGAAGAATATTTCTCTTGGAATTTTCTATTCAATCAAGGCCAAGCGAAATGCATCGTTTTGACAGAAGAATTTATCAATCCTTTTTGTAACACCGGTACAAGACATTGATGAGTCTTTCATATGCAATATTGATAATGACAAAATATGCATTCATTCAACCACATAGTCATAATACCATGGACAAAAGATCAACCATTATAACAAGTTATGAAAATCTTACAAATCCAGTGCAAAACAAACAACAGCATGCCACAATCCTAAATGTGTATGTTTTCGCAGCTCACAAAAATTTATTACAGAAGACAAAAGAACACGTAAGGAGTCACTGGCGAATCTGCAATGGATCAAGCAATGCAGGATGAACTTTCATTAGTTTCGACAAGACTACAAGTCTGGAACATCGTCGACAAACCATTTGGCAAGACAGTGATAAAGCTAAAGTGGTTATGGAAGAACAAAAAAAAGGATGAAGTTCAGACTGTTATTCACAACAAAGTAATACTTATAGCTAAAGGCTATGCTCATGAAGAGGGTACTGATTTCGAAGAATCATTTGGCTCCCCAGTTGCTCGTATTGGGAAGCAATCGTATTTTCGTTTGCCTATGCCTGCACACAAGTCCCTTTCCAATCTAACAATGGAAGTTAAAACGGAATTTCTAAATGGTCCACTGAAGGAGGAGGTTTATTTTGCTCAGCCGGAAGGGTTCGTTGATCCTGAACATCCATAAAAAGTCTACCTTAAGGAAACTTTATACAGGCATGAATAATCCCCAAGAGCCTGGGAGATGAATATCATTATCCAATTTCCTGATGTCCAAAGGCTTTTCTAAAGCATTTTCAGACATTGATCATGCCGAATGCATTAATACTCGCAAAAGCACTTCTAGAGGGATACAGTTCCTAGGTGACAAACTTGTAAGCAAGATGTCAAAGAAACAATATTGCACTGCAATATCTTCAACAGAGGCACAGTACGTGGCATTATCTGTAAGTTTCACAAAGTAATGTGGATGAGGACACAGCTTAAAGTTTATGGCTTCAACTACAACAAAATACTATTGTACTACGATTCACAGTCAGCCATAGCAATCTCATGCAAAGCCGTACAAACACTCTCATACAAAGCACATCCATACTCGGTATCACTTCATAAAGGAACAGGTTGAAAATGATATTATTAAATTATATTTTTGTCAAAACCTTAATACCGAATTAGCTGATATAATTTAAGAAAGCCCTTCTTGAGGATCGATTTTTTGTATCTTGTCAGAAGGATTGGTAATAAGATTTTGACTCCAACAGAACTGGGGTTCTGAAAAATAGTAAACACCCTTGTTATTTAAAATAAAATTTTATCATCAAACATCATCTGTAAATATATAAAAAAAAATGGCTTATTAACATTCTGTGCAAACCCGTTGCCTCATCGTAAAGGAAAAAACACGCCTCAACAATGCATTTTACCTTAGCAAAGAACAGAGAAGTCTTTTTCGTATTAAGCTACTCTAAATAACAAAAACATTCAAATTTTGAGCACATGAACAATTGCTTGTAGTTATTTTTTGACTGTCAACCCGCTTTTCAATCTGAGGAACTGCATGTCGTCGAAAAGACATCTGTTCTTGACATAGGTAATTTAATTTTTCCCCGATGCATGGATTATTTCATATCCATACCTCATCAGAATAAGTTACATTTCAGTGCATTTATTTGTCAAAATAAAGAAATCTTATTTCAATTAGGAAAAAGTTGTCTTTACATATGAATCAATACTTTCAGTAATCACAAAAATATTTTCAAAGAAATTCGACCATTCAAAACAAGACTACAACTCTTTAAAATAGAAAACGGTCATTATTTGAGAGGAGAAAGAGCCCAAATAAACTTTTTAAAAAACGAACATTTTCAAAATAAGTTCCGGATTGAAAAACAGTTTGAAGTTTTATTAATAATGGACAGATAACAATTTAAAGGGAGTTAATTCATATAACTACAATTGTATAGATTACATTTGCTTCAAACTTAGGGACTTATTTTAGTTTTCAATGGAAGACTTAGTGAATTCAGGCTTTAAAACTACATACGGACTAATTATTGCCCTAACCCGTCATAGTTAGTACAAAACTTAGAATTCTTGGAATTCTTTTCTTTTCGTAGTTTTAAAAAGCCTTGAAACTGATTCTCACGGATTATTTAAGTTTAGTAGTTCTGCACCACGACTCAAGCATGTTGCATACAAGTTTTACTGATACCTGAGGTATCAACAACCATTAAGGGGAAGGTAGTAAATACACTTGAACGGTACAATAACTGCACTGAATAGAACCCATAGCCTTATTTCATTTTTTTTGGGCCATTCCGGAAGACCAAATGTCTTAACCCGCAGAGAAAAACATGTTTTATATTATGATTACTTTACGGTGCGATATTCCAACCACAAGGAGAAATGATATCTTTATCATTTATGGTATCATCATTTGAGATACCGAAGGAAAGTTTTTTGACCATAATATTGATTAATGCGTGAGAATGAATTCGTTTAACTGATTCATTAATGCTCCCTTTAACAGTCCAATCACCAAAGAGTGTTTTTTAAAGGAGTAGAAATATTTGATCAAAGAGGTACATATTTGGTAGATAAGTAATGATTGATTCTTTAGTTAGTCACAACCAACCAGAATAAATGGTTCATTTTGGGTCTTAGTGACTTTGTGTTTTCAATTAATATCATCCACTATCATGTTAAGATAATAAGACATCCGGGACTTAATTGACTTTGGGGATACGGATTCAAATTAAGTGTGTACTTCTTTCATCGATCTAGTGGGCAGGGTGGCGTTCAGATTCAAGTATTCCTTAATGCAAAATTGCATAAGAAGGCATGAATCTACTCAAGTAAGATTGGTGTGATTCAAGAGAAGCTGAAGACCACGTTTCGCAAAGGGATTAGGCGGTAAAATTCGAGAACGGACTGAAGAGACTCGAGTCCCCAAACTGCTACATGGACAATAATGAACTATGTCATTTTGGTTTTAACATTTTCAGTCCTGTCTGCATACATAATCCCGTGAATAATAAATGTGTAGTGTAGACTTAATTATAGACTAATATACATATAGTGCTTGAGTACAAATTTTCCAAGAATTCTTAGAAAATTCAAATCTTTCAAATTACAGTACTCACACTATCTTATATATCCTTCAATGATTGAGGGTGAGCATAATATGTTTCCAAACATGCTTTTGAATAATTGGCACACTATCTCCGAAGTTATAACATATTTAAATCAATGAATTATCCAAAATGCAAATGATTTGAAATTTTATGATAAGGGAGAAAAATGTGATTAAAAAATATGTAATGGTAACATATACTCAAGTGTATACTCCACCAACATGTGCAAACATTTCGAATACCGAGCACATTTGAGGGGAGCTTTGTTGAGAAAAGCAAAAACATTTCGGTAAACTAAACACTTTGATAAATTTATCATAATTACCTGATTGAGTTTTTTCAACAGTAATTTTATGGCAATGTTAAGTGTACCAAAAGACTGTACCAAGTAATTACTGTTATCGAAGTATATAAGGATGGGTAAGGTTAGGCACACGTTCCCATGATCCTGCCAGAACGAGATCTACTCAGGACTATCCACTAGTAGTGTAGAAGTTCCTTTAGGTATGATAAAAAGCAATAAATGTGATGAAAAGGGAATAGTGCCGACTGAGATGGAGCTATACTTGAATAATCCAACAAGGTTCGAGTCCATGAAATACGGTAAGCACTAAAGGGTTAAAGAATAAAAAGAATGTACGGATAAATGGTGTAAAAGAAAGAAGCCCTCCATAACACTAGTCAGAAACCGGTCAAATACATAGCTGTCAAAATCACTAAGATGAATTGCTGACGTTTGAAGTGACATCATGGACCCAGTGATTGACAGCACACCTTTTTTTTTTTTTTTTTTTTTTTGTTACTTTTTTTTTTTTTTCCCGTCTCCCAAGCCCCAGAATCTCTTAAAATATTTCTGTTTCATTTTCACGGAACTAAAATTAACTCTACTGACTCACCACTCCGAGTAAGTCGGTATTGACAAGTGGCATTCCAGCTCCAGCCTTGAACACTAAAATCAAAGTGCAACTTTCGAGTCTAGATGCCAAGAGGTCGTCAATTAATCTCGTAGGACACATTTCCAATTATCTGGGCTTTCACACACTGTGAAATCAGGTCATCTTAGGAGTCCTACGCATTAACCTTGTGAATTGCCAAACATCAATGAAACAAATTTATTCACAATGAAGATGGAAATCAGGCTAGAGCCAACATCTAACAAGGTCTAGTAGGTGACGTGCGATTCTACAAGAATCAAACTTTGACAACTGGCAAAACTACAAGCGGTGCGGATTCTACATTAATCAAACTTGTTCCAAGAATACGAATTGAACGGTTATTGGACTTTGAAAACCAAATAAAACTTTTTGATGTGTTCAAAACTCTTTTTGCAAAGTAACGCATCGATTGTTTTTACAAACATATTTTCTCTAATTGCAACTGTTTTATTTAAAATGGAGATACCGTGTACCAAACAAAATCAAGTTCATAACCGCAGCTCATTCTCATAATGACACAACGAATATATCAAGAAAGCTCAGCATCTGTTATTTGAAAGCTTCCCCAACTCATAATATTCAAGCTTTCAAATCAGAAAAGTGTGAGCATATCATTAAATGACACAAGTTCACATGACGGCAAAAGGATCACATGCTGAAGATTAGAGATTATGATGTATTATGATCTCAAGGAAGCTCAAATATTACATACAAGTCAAGATAATGCCTAAAGAGTCAAAAGTTTACTACTTCAGATCACAAGAGTGGATAAATGAAATCGAAACGTCTACGAGCTATACATAATATCAATCTGAAGATTGAAAGCTTAAGTTTTATTAATTTTCAGGGTGCCTCCCTTAGGGGAGATTGTTAGATATTAAAAAAAGAACTTGTCACCCAGTGTATTTACTGTTCATTATAACTCTTAGTTTAATAGGGTAAACGTATTAATCTTTAATTGAACCAGTTACTAATTCCAGGTGAATTGTAAGAACTATAAATAAACACTTTTCCAACTTTGGAAAGTAATCATCTATCAGTTTACAATACACCTCTTTAGTGTGTTTTCCTAGTTTCTCTCCAACCATTCTCTCTTCTCTAACTTTCTCTCCTAGATCTATACATGTTTGTGGAATTCGAGAATCTACAAAATGGATGAAATAAGTGCATTCCCTAACCGGTTTTTATCAATGAGGAGTATACGTGGCATAACCTCTAGGATTCATTGACTTTGAAAAACCGGATCATGTTTATAAACTAAAGAAAGCTTTATCCGGTCTTAAACAAGCACCCAAAGCTTGGTATGATAGACTAAAAACTTTTCTTATTAAACATGAATATAAAATAGGAATGGTAGATAACACTCTTTTTACTAAGAAGAAAAGTTCAAACCTCATCATCAATCAAATATATCGATGACATTATATTCGGACTCAACTTTCAAGACAAGTGTGATGAATTTTGCCAAAAAACCATGCATGACGAGTTGATATGATCATGATGTGTGAACTTAACTCTATCTTGGACTACAAATAAAACAAAATGGAATATGGTATTTTCTTAATCACTCCTAAATAAATTAACATAAATCATAAGAAATTTGGCTTAGAAAAATCTAAACCAATGAAAACCCCCATGTCCTCCGATATGAAACTTATGAAAGACGAAGAGTGTGAGTCGGTAGATAATACCAAGTATCGAGGCATGATAGGTAGTTTATTCTACCTAACGGCAAGTAGGCCCGATATCATGTTTAGTGTCTGCCTTTGTGCCCACTTCTAAGAGGCTCCTAAAACCTCTCACCTTGAAGCGGTTAAGCATATCTTCCTATAGATTAAAGGCACTACGCAGTTAGGATTATGGTATCCTAAGGGGACCGACATAGAAACAATAGTATATGCCGACACTGATCATGCGAGAGATTATGTAGACCGAAGAGCACTAGCGGTATTTGTACGTTCGTGGAATGTTGTATAACATCTTGGTTCTCGAAGAAACAAACTACTCTTTCTATATCCACTACCGAAGCCGAATACGTAAGCGCCAGAAAGGCATGTCAACAAGCACTATGGATGAAACAAGCTCTTATCGACTACGACGTTCGACTCGACGACGTCCTGATCATGTGTAACAATAAAGGCGTGATTGACCTTAGCAAAAACCCGATGCAACATTCTCATACTAAACACATCGAAATACGTCACCACTTTCTTTATGATAATGTCTAGAAAGGACACATCTCAATCGAAAAAGTGCCGTCTGTCGACAACATCGTCGACATTCTTACATCTTGGTTTAGGAATGATAGAACACATTCCATAGATCATATTAGTCTGCTTCTCCTTCTTCTGTCTCAATTCTAGTCCGTTTTCTATTCTGTGACGTGACAACTTAAATACTTCATCTGAAGTACCTTAAGCATTTTTAATTCACGAAATGCAAATTAAAATGTCACTCTTCCTTGTAAAATTTTCGTCAAAAACAAGTCCAAATTCCGTTACTAAGGGCGGCCCCTATATCCTCGGTGCCGCTCCCCCCCCCCCTCAATATATTTAGGACCGCTTGACTATATGGGACTGCCATCAAAAAACTCGTATATTGCGCACTTAGTCAAAAAATTTCAAATCACTAAACCAAACACACCCCTTCTTCTTTGTAGCGACGAACACGACTAAAAATAACCCACAACTCAAAATCAACATGGACTGATTCAATGTATATCCTATATATTAGAAATATGTTTGAATCTTGATAGATAGTTTTAGAAGATTTGTAGTTATCTTGTAAAGGACTCCTTGGTGTATAAAAGGAGATCCTAGGTTATGGTTTAGTATAACACATCAATCAGTCTTTCTTTGTATTTATAGCTTCAAGGTTGTAAACCCTAGTACTAGACAGAGTACTCGTATTATTCATCATAATAATATTGAAGCTTTTTGGTTCTATTCATTGATCATAGGTCCTTCTACTGGGCATCATCAGTTTTACTATTACATTGATATTCTTCTAAGTACTAAAGAGTAGTTTCCGCATACTCTTAGTATCAACAAAGTTTCTAGCATACTTGTCTTGAATCTATTCAATACAACTAACCCTTTAACAAGGTTTGCAAGATCTAGTTGGGATCAACAAGTGGTATCAGAGCCATGGGGCTCTTGATCTAGGGTCAACAAGGTTTTGATGATGAGCTTAGAAGAAAAGAAGGAAAGAAGATTGTATTAGCAGCTTGGAGTACAAGATGGCGTCAACAGCAGGTTTATTCTTTGTTATATTACTTATACTTTGCTCGTATCAAGGCAGTGTACTACTTGTTAGCAGGGTTGTTAATATTGCTCGTTGATATTGTCAAGGAGAATGCAATTTTGTGACAGTTTAGTAACAACAAAGTGTCGCTAAAAGAGGCATCGTCTGGATATGTGTGTGTACACTGGATCAATGTAGACGTCCAGTTGGTGTGTGTAGCCTCAAGATCAAGGTAACTTGATCCTTGTTACAAGTGGTAACACGATCTATACTGATCATATAAATTTGGGGCTTGGTGAAACATTTAATGATAAAACCTTGTTTAATATCATTATTTTCTTTGATTAATTCCACTGTGCTAATTCGTATCAATTATATTTGTAAAATATATCCTAGATGGGCTTAAACGATCTTCACAAAATGTCACTCCTCTTCGAAAAATTTTCGTCAAAACTGAGTCCAAAACCCTTCACTAAGCGCCACCATACCAAAGGGCGGGCCCCCCAATAATTTAGGACCGCCAGACGTTATGGGACCACCATCAGCAGACTCCAAAACTTGAACACTTAACTAAATTTTTCAAAACACAAAAACAAACACCCCATTTCATATCTACAAGTGACGAACACGACTCAAACCACCCAAAAACTCAAAATCACCCATTAAAACACAAATTGAAGATAAAATCAACACCTAAAATCATTCACAACATCTTAAAGATCAACAATTGTATGTCATTTCATCCATTTTCTTTCAATTTAAGTCTAGGGTTCATGATGAACACAAAAAATAAAATTGGGGATTTTTCATTTTTCTTTTAATTTTGTACAATTAAGACTACTAGGATACAATGTATAACTAATATGCTTCCCGTAGACATAGGATTTGCATACATTAGTGAATTTGTTGAAAAATTGATTTTGAACCAAAACCCCAATTTTATTCTCAAAATTACTCACGTTAGGAACATAATGAAATTGTGGTTATGCATTGTCAATACAACTTAAAAACGTTTTCAAACACATGCATAATGATCTCATGAACAGAGGTCGAGATACATAATTCATATGTATTTTTTGACATGTTTGGATGAGTAAAATCAAATTAAGGAGCATTTGGGTTAACACTTAGGATTTTATCACTAGGTTGAGTTAATCGTACTCCACATTTACTAGGAACATTGTGAGTAAAACGTTACAAGTATAAGACTATAAAACATGACCAAAATATTTTTGTTTTAGGTGACAATGCCTCGAATCACCAGATTAGATCACCAAAATACCTGTAACTACATCCCACTCATATCAAATGAATTCAATCAACCATTAAGAAACACCATTGCAATCCTTGAAAATGGTACTTTCATTAGGGTAGGGTTGTGAGTTAAAACTTTGAAAACATGAGTCATATCCATGCTAAGTTTGGATTAATTAGTTTTGATTGTTTGTTGAACATAAACGAACAAATTGTTCCTCGTTTTGTTCTTGAGTTTTATAGTCAACTCACGTTTAACTATAACTCCAAGGGTCATTTTGTGGTTAATTTTGTCATATAAAATAAGTCATTCTCTCTCACTCTCGAGGAATTCGGTCAAATCTTAAAAATCCCTTTCAAAGGTCAAGTGTCACACACCGACATGTGGTCACTCGACTACTTGTCAATAAGTGCTCCTAGTAAAGGTCGTTACAAAACCACTCCTCCCTCTCCAAATGTCATCAAGTCTCTTATTTAAGCCCATCGACAAGGTCAAGTCACTCGTACCAAAAATAAGAAAACCGTTATCGTAGATCAAAACAAAATTTTAACCCGGGAAATTCAAACTCATATGAAACCATGGGTTGATATCATTCGTGAAAATGCCATTTGTCTAGGAGATCATAAGGATCATGTCTTCGCGTGTCTTTGTCATATGCTTTATTTCATTGAAACCTCCACTCCATACAACCTAGCATTTTTCATTCTCAAAAGAATGGAAAAGACTCGAAACAAACCTAAGGAACTCTTACCTTATGGAATGCTTCTAACTAGATTGTTCAAACATGTTGTGTCTGTCTCTCCTGAGCTAGCAATTGATCACTATCTCTCACATGATCGAGTCATGCATCCCTTCGCTCCTCATTATGAGCGAAAGACGTGATCGGATCATGGCAAGAAAAGATCTCGTGACTCAAATGCTAGCTCCTCTTCTACCACTCTAAATCATCCATCCTCATCTCATCCATTGGATGACACCATTGATGAAAATGATAAAGAATTGTTTCATTCTAACTTTTCTTCTCCCTCTCAAAATGTCTCTTCCTCGTCCAATGTTGTTTCTAGAGTCCGTCAAAACCCTACTCATGAAAGTCAATTCCTAAACACTTACCTCTCCGAAACCATAAACCTTCAAACTCAACAACGAGATGCTCATCGAGAAGGGTTAAGATCAATTGGACAAGCTCTCAAGGACATGATGAGTGAGAAATGGAAGTAAACATGTTTGCATAACTATTAGAGATTCTTATTATTATCTATATTATCTAGTACATTCGCTTTAATTGTTAACTTAAGGATTAGTGAATAACGATTTCATGTGACTTGGATGATTTTTTCAATTTTATCATCCTATCATCTTACTATGTGAACTAATTCTAGAGATTATACAACATGCTCTAATAATTACTATATGCTAAATGATTTGTATCTTAGTATAGGACCCTATATTCTTACTTAATTTGATTGATTCTTAAATTTAGAAGATGCTAAAATCACTGGACAGACTAAAGGGAAAAACTAAAAAAATTTGTTCTTTCCAGAAAACAGCCCCCATAAACATCAGGCGGCCCCCCAATATATCTAGGACCGCCAACAATATGAGACCGCCAACAGGGGAAACGAAATTTTTAAGTTTGCCTATTTTTCCGTATCTTTGACCTTCCTATACATAACCTCATGTTGGCATTTCCCTGATTAGCCAAACCACTCCTTACACCTTTTTGTCACTCACACCATGCTTTGCCACTCTTTATTCTTACTTCCATTATTTAACTCATCCCCCCTTCATTCACCATCACCAACTTCTTATTATCATTATCATCCTCATTCTCACCACCAATGCCTTGCTCGAAACCCCATCCAAACTCTCATAGAAAACCAAGAAAACAAAATCCTCCTCTCCATCTCCTCCAAATGCACCATCAAAAGCTCCATCCACAAATCAAACCTCATCAAGCCAAGAGAACACATCTTCTTCTTTTCAATCAAAACTTCAAATTTCACCACCATTCTCAAATGAACCAACTTCTCCTCAACCTTTAAACCCTTTGCTTGACAACATCTCAAATGTTCCTCCTAAACCTTCAAACCCTGAACCACTTCAAAGTCATCCCTCTTTGGATATCACATTTTCTTTGTCACCAATCACTCCTCTTGATCACATCCTTGACACTCCATCACCACCTTCACCACAACCACCACCTCAACCACCTCTCATGGGTCATCCCATTTACTTCAACAATCATGACTATCATGGGTTAACTTGTCTTTGTTGCTTTCACAACCGTAATCTTATATTTTCTCTTAAGGATGAGATGAACCTAATGTTTGCTCACATTGAGTATCTTCTCACCTCCACCATGAATTCACTCTCTCCACCTCACCCTTGAAAACTAGGTTATATCACCTGATAATTGGTTACCATAACATTTTTTCTCAAAGCCATTTCCTATGAATCAAGGATCATCTAGGATTTATGTCATGATTAACTTTATCTACCTTATGTAGTATGTTTAGATTGTGGGGTAATGTATGAATGAATGTCTCTTTGTTAAGTCTTAGCTCTATTTTCCTTGCATGTAGTATGCTTCTTGTATGAGCTTATTAAGTAATGAATGAAGCTAATTTATGATTTAACTTGCATGAATTGCCATGAGTGCTACTAGTTGAGAATATATTGTCTTGCACTTGTACCTCTAACTTTGTTTTGTAGCACACAATTTTCGTAAGATCGATCCCTTGGTGCCCCAAACGAGGGGGAGTATACATCAAGGGGGAGTCTTGATATCGTCGACTTCTTTCTTTCTACAACAATTCGACGATCATTCTTTTTGAATTCGACAAAAAGGGGGAGAAATGGAATGAAAACTCATTAATAATTTGAAACCTTTAATTTTATACAAAATGAGTTTATATTTTGTCATCATCAAAAAGGGGGAGATTGTTAATACAAATAATGTCTAAAAACGTTATTTATATTTTTTGACCTCTTAATGTTTTGATAATAACAAAATGTAAAAACGTTTACGATAAAAATAAACGTTTACAAATTATTAATCGTAAAATTCCATTTCTAAGATTAGTAATCACTTAAGGTATGAACAAACAAATCATTAAGCATTATTAATGATCAAGAAAATATATTTCTCTTATCCATCACATTTTACAAAAGTATTTCACAAAAATAATTATACAAAATATTTTCTAATTAAAAAAAGTTCTAATAAAAACTTAAATTTGAAATTCAAAATTTCCCTCCAAAATGGAAGGTTTCATAACAGATACAACCTTCCCCACAAAAAGACAAAAACAGGAGCGTAGTCTACTGGGCGGCCCCCTTATAGGCCTGGCGGCCCCCAGATATATCTGGGACCGCCAGGACTGCCCCTAGTGACCATTGAGTTTTCCTGCCTATAAATACTGCTCCATTCCTTGCATAAAATCACACCTTTTAGCACAAAAATTTTAGATAACTTTCTCTCTCTAAAAATCTTCTTTCTCTCTCTAAATCTCTTGATCACTAACATTCTTAGATCTTG